>UELU01145708.1:25881-113995 GCA_900490025.1 Megastigmus dorsalis | reverse complement strand
TCTCTCTCTCTCTCCCCACCATATCGCGATCCTTCCTATGTGGACGACACAGGTGCAAGTATATACGCGACTCTCTTCTTCTTCTTCTTCTCCCTGTGGTGCTGGATTGTCGGTCGCGCGACTCTCTGCTCCCCCCCTCAACCTGAGGCCCACTTTTCTCTCTCTCTCTCTCTCTCTCTCTCTCTCTCTCTCGCACACTTGCTCGACTCACCGCCGCCGCCTCCTTTTTCTCATCGTTTCTTGGTTATTTTCGGATTGGTTTTTGCACGCCCGATATATGCTGCCTGTCGACGCCGCCGCCTCACTGATCCGGTATATCTATATCCGTGGCGTGTATGTCTGCGTGTCTGCCGATTGCTCTCTGCCACATTGGCTCTTGTTGTTGTTGTATTCATTTTAGTTGGCCTGCCTCATCGTGCTTCCTGCTGCGAGGGATTCTGCAATGTTCAGAACTGATCGATCGACTGGCACCGCGAGCTTCTGTCGATGGTTACGTGAAATGTTCGCGCGTGTAGACGTATAATGTACACGTGTAATATGTACGATATACCTGGCTTTGCAGATCGTTCAACCTTTTGTTTCCAAACGCCGCATTGGGATGATTGGCGCGATCCGTCGATGTAGGGACCCGACGATTATCCGATATTCTTGTTTTCGTGCATGATACCATGATTCGCGTGAGGATGGGGCAACTTTCGGACCGCGTGATCTCTGAGAGCATTTTTAAAGTTTAGCAATGGCTGAAATATAAAATTAATTTGACGATTAATTTCGTTTTGATGGGTGTGCAGTTAAATATTTTACTGGCCGTTGGATTTTATGCTCGAGCGATTTATAGAGAATAGAAATGCGGATGAATTCGTCTACGTCCCGAAGGGCTATATCGATATTGTTTTTCAGCTTTTTCTGTGTATATCGTAATAAGCTTTTATTCGCGATGTTTTAAATTAAACTGAATGTGCAAGTTTCAGCATCTACAAAATAATATACCGCCGATACCTTGTCCATGGCTTACCGAAAGCATTTTTGTTTTGTATTTGCTTATAAATAGCATTAATCGTTTTTTCTTTTAATATTTTTATTCTATGATTTATAGCTGGTTCTCATTGCATTTAATATTAATATTATAATTTTTTTTTCTGTATTTTATGACACCTTGGACTACTGACGTTTTCATTCTGGTTCGTCCTTCCACTTTTTTTTACTCTTTCGAGATTCTTAAAGAGTTAAAAAACGGCATCTTAAAATCTTGTTGTTATACATTGGAAGATTTTTAGTTCTTATAAATATCGCAATCTAATATTATTTGCGTAAAGATGTTATTTTATATTTATACAGGTGTTCTCATTCAAACTCACAATGACCTTAAGAATTTAATTTCGCAAAAATTGCTTCATCTTTACCTGAAATTACTGTACTAAAAAAAGTTCTATATATTAAGCATTATTCGCTGTTCTCACGTGGGGAAAGTATAATTACGTAATAAAATCATAATCGGTTATTATGTCTCACTAGAGTATAAAAGTCAATCTCACAAAGAGGGTCAAAAGCCTGTGACTTTCGTGCACTTAACGGTCTCAATGCAATGTTAACGTAACTTTGTCTTATATATGACAAAATTATAATATAATTCTATACTATAGTATTAAATATATATAGTTTTTGAAACGATCGCTATTACAGAATACCTCAAATGATATGATTTCATAACAGGTGATAAGGCTAAATTGATCTTCTGGATATGATTTCATATTGCCTAATTGCTTTCACAGATGCAATCTACAGTACTTTTTTCTATTCTGGCGAATCTTTTATAAAAAATAAATCTCCTATACTTAAGACACGCGTACATTGCAATTACGTAATTTATACGGCTTCACCACTTTCGTAGAACGATTAATCAAAAAAGTTGAAAAATTTTGACAAATCCTTCTACTACATCAAAAATACCGGTTTCGAGTAGCTTTAAAATATCTAATCTATTCGACGTTTACCATAAAATTAAAAAAAAAGAAACATTTATTATACATTGTTTTAATCTAAAATCATATTTTACCGCTTAATAGCGTATATATATTAGTCAAGATCATAATGGAATACAAATTGTGCATTAATCCTCTATGTATGCAGTATCCGAAGGCAAGATTTTTCCGCGCAGAAAAATGCGCAAGCTCCGCACCATACGAAAACGTTTATGCACCGGGGGGAAGGGGGGGGGGAGGGGGTAATTTGTATATCCCGTCCATAACTTATCAAAACGGCCGAGATAAATATGATTTTTTTTGTCTGCCGACAAGACGTATGACGGTGGCGTTTTACCTTCGCATTGTTTTACGACTCGAGCGCATCAAAGACACGGGAGCGAGAGAGAGAAAAAAAAACAGAAGAGAAGCGAGTATCACTAAGCTGCTGCCGGTCGTACAAAGTACCGAAGACGACTTTTAAATTCCGATGACCTCGACCGAAGTACAAGTGAAACTTACTAAAATAAAAAAAATAAAAAAAAGAAACGAAAAAATCTATCCACGAGAGCCATTTATGAATGTATGATTCGCCGGGCCTCGATCTCATTAACATTGCAAAACCATCTTTACAATAAGCGCGCGTGCGCCTACGCCTCGATAATTAGAACATCTCCTGCCGTATGCACACACACTCAGCTCTTGACAAATGTACCCCCCTCGATGTTTTTGTATATACATATAAGCCGAGCTAATTCGCTTCTCTCTCTCTTCCTCCCTTCCCATATGTTTTTGGCCTTATTTACATATTTGCAATCGCGGCATGCACAGCGGCTGTTTTTCTTCCTTTCTCTCAATGCTTCGTTGCGCGCACACACACACGCACGCGTTATATGTTCATTGTACGTAAGCGCGTATAAGACGCGTGCGTTGTGAACATGTGAGAGCGCGGTCTCTTCATCGTTTTTTTTTTTCCCTCCTTTTGGTTCTGCAACGCGCCGGTTTTCAACAATTTCACAACGAGTCACGAGGATTGTCACGAGTTATCGTAACAAACTCGCACACATGGGTTCGCCGTCGCAGCCGCGGCAAGAGCGATCAATTTTCTTATACCTCTCAGCTGTCTTTCTCTCCTTAAAGTCTTATGGGATATATAGTGGCCAGCGACGAGCCGCGAGCGCTCATCTCGCGCGCCGAGTGTATATAAGTATCCGAGATGACGCTCGAGGTGAGGAGTTGCGGCAAGAAAATATCTCGACTTGTCGAAGCTGCAAAAGCTACAGGCCAATAGATATGTCTCTCTGTGTGTATGTATATATATATATATCTGTGCTGGTTTATGCTGTACCCGAAGAAAAGTTTGAGAAAAATTTTTATGATTTCAATGGTATATCTCGTGGAAGATGGTTTTTTTTTAATACCTTCGGACTCGGAGGGAAAGGATTACGACTTGCGTCTTACAATAAATTTATTGTTTTTTTTTCTACTGTTATTGGTCTAAAACGAATATAAACGTGTATGGGAAAAAAATTGTTGTTTCGCTTGGCTGAGCAGGATGTAAAAGGTGATTGTAATAAATATAATATTTCGATGCGATGAGATTTGTGAGAAAACATTTTTATATCTTACAGTTAGTTCTCTCTACTTTTAGATTTCGTAGAACGATTGATATATATTTCAAAAGGGTAAATAAATATGTACCCAAGTCTAAGAATGTTTTATTGAAAAATTTTTCAAATTCACTTGTATAGTTTAGTATTTATAGCCGTATGATTCATTTATTTATTATTATGTAAAATATAGGTATTTAACGATTTATAGCTGTATTGTAATACTTTATTATTTAATTATAATAATGACAGCATATTTCAACTCAAGATTTTTACCACAGATTTAAATATGTAAGACACGCAAAAATAAGCGAATTAAATATCGAAGGTAAAGCACAATGAGTAAAATAAGAATTTTTATTGACTCGAAAAGATTGAGCGAAAAAGAGTTTCTTAAATTTCGAAACACTGTAATTTGTAAATTACTCGTGGATGTAATAAAATCTTCGTTTCAGTAGATGCAGCCGACTTTGGTAAGGCATTATTTTGGCATCATACTCGTTGTAAGAAAGCATTTATGGATACTCGGACGTTCTATTTATATGATTTCGCACATTTCTTAAATCGTTGTTTCTCAACTTATTTAATTTCGATTTCAATTAAGCAAAATTTGAATTCACATACAATGATGTAAGATGCGGACTTTTGGTGGAAGATATATACCAACACCGAAATCCGTGCATGAAAGAGAACATCCTTCTTTTCACGGTAGTGCTGATTGCACCAGGTAAACGAATGCGTAATTATTCTTTTAAAAGCTTTATATTGTTTCTTTTGTCCATAATAGTTCAACGACTACATAGCTTGTTGTAATAAATCCTAATAAGTAACTGCAGATTTCATTCTAAAAAATGCAGAAATGCAAACCCTGACTACAACACCTTCCTGGGTTATTTTTTTAAATGGTAGAAATGAATTGTCGTTAAAAAAATTATTATTGTACTCGTTAAAAGTTAAGTTTTTTTTTAATATTTATCAACAAATTATTTTATATATATATATATATATATATATACGGGAGTTACTCCTTTATATAAGATAGTACTGTTATTAAGTTAGACAGAATATACACTAACAAAAATTTTTTTTCTAAAAGACAGCTTTATTGCGGGCGGATGATAAAATAATTTGTTATATCAAGAAGAAAAAGTTATTAATTCAATAAGATATTGACTTATTGCAATAAAAATTTAATTTTTACAACAATATTTATTTTAACTTATTAAATTGTCTCGGTAGTAACTAAATATATCATAGAACCAATATATATTTCTTCTTGATTTAACAAAATATTTTATCATCCGTCCGCAATGAAGCTAATCTTTAGAAACGTAAACGGAATTTAAATTGTCAGTACGTGCTTCAATTTTCAATGCATAGTTACTGACGATGAAAAATTTTTCGTTACTTTTATTGTTTTTAAAATTTTTATATCAGAGGCACATTCTGTATATGTATTGTAAAGATTACGTAGCTGCTCCAATAACCCCAGTATTGAAAAATGGATTATAGTTGAAACAATAAGTAAGATAAACATTTGTTATACTGTATCTCCTTAAAATTTGTACTCTGAATACTTATATTAATTTGTTTTTAATGAAATTATTCAATATTTTTACTTGATATTATTAACGGATATTTTTACTTGATATTGTTAAGGGATATTTTTATTTTATATTTTTGTGCTTTTTTGTATTATATTACAAAACAAAATGATAAAAAAGCCTCATACAATAAAGATCCCAGGATGTGTAAAATTCTATGTTCAAAGCAAAAATATATTCTTAAACTGAACTCTACAGATCGATAATCTGGAATTTTAAAATAGGTATTAAGTACATTGGGGATATGAGATGCGATCTGTGATAGTTCTACTCACGGTTAGCGGGTTACCTTCATTATCACCGTAGATAACTGTTTTACCGACAAAGCATATTTTCATTGGACTAATTAACAAATAATATATATTTATTAAAATTGCAAAATGAGGACTTTCTTGTACTAATGACCGTTGTGTGTCTATTTAATAAAGTTTAAAGCACATAAATTGTCATTTATAATGATAGATTTATATAAATATTACATTATCCCCAAAAATTTCAGGTTCATTGTGCTGCGATCCGAAAACTTTGTGGAAATGCAGTTTATTATAGGTTTATATGCAACAATTTGTCATTAGCGTTTTTAGAAAATGCTAAATTTTGTCCCAAAAAAGGGTAATATAGTATATTTGATTTGCAGACATCGAAGTATTTTTTATTATTAAAAAGAAAATATTGTATTTGTCGGTGACGCCAAGCTCGCATTTATAAAATGCAGTTGCTTTATAAAAATAAAATATAAAAAGATTTCGAGAATCTGGACACTATTACAGGTGCTAAGTAATACCAAAGAATTGAAACGACCTTATTATTATATTTTCATAAAAACTTAAAAATAATATTACGCACCTTCAATTCAGTCGATGATGGTTCCATCAACAAACAATCAAATCAAAATTTACATAATTTTATAAAATTAATTTCAGTACGTTTTATGCTGAATGTAAGTAAAACCATAAAGCCTTTGTTTTGCATTTCCATTTTGACACCTGTGGAGATTCTCGGAATTAAACCAGCTGGTATTTCATTTCACTTGTCCACAATTCCCATTCACAGCCAACTTCACCATTGTTATCGAATCTTGGCATCAACGCTTGACGCTTAGCATTGCAGTCTGCAGGACAGAGTCAACGGAAAGCTAAATTATAACCTAGAAATCTCATTTTTTCCTCAGCATTTAAAAGTTATTAAAAACATTCAATTTTAATCAACTAACAATGAAGCCAACACCAACACCTCTAGTCGCCGACGAAATGTTCCCTGAGGGAGCAGGACGATATCTCCCTTTTGAAATGGTCCTGGAAAAAATGGATGAAATTGTAAAGACATTTTATTATTATTATATAGTTCATTGTTTTCTCTATTGTTTTTCGCAGTTATTAATAATCATTTTTTAATGTCGCAGTCTGGAGGTCCTATTATGATAGATATTGGTGGTGATGAAAAAGCAGTACATGCAGATTTTTTCAATGGTAATACATAATAACATTTTATTGACTTTCTTAACCTCTGTTAACTCATTTATAACTTATATATTTTAACGTTGATTTTTTTCATTTATTTTCAGATTTTGATGATTTATTCAATGATGATGATTTAGAATAAGGTATAAAACTAAACAGTAATTTATACACATGGATCAACAATTTGAATTTTAGTCAAATTCTGTATGCTCAACATTTTAAACGAATATCAAAACATGACCATTTTTATTGTATTTAAATTTTAAATTAATACACATGTAACAAATTTGGTAAAATGAATTTTATGAATAAATTATTGAATAGTTATAAAAACTGCGAATATCAGAACTTGTACCTTGAATAATATCAATTTATTTGATAATGTGGTCTATAATAGGTATGTACATTTTAAAGACAATTTTTGATGTCCATTCGCAAAAATAAGTCATTCCTTAAAGCTTAATAAGACAAAAAATGCTATAAAAAGATACTTAAAAAGTAATATCCGCACTCGCCAGGTTAAGCACTAGTTTTTTCTTTTCTCAATACTATCTAAAATCTTTAGCCAAAATATTTTTCACCATATTAATATGACACTGTAATGTCAATTTCATCTTCGACATACATTATGCTAATAATGATGATTTATTAATTTTGCAAGAAAAAATAGCACATTTTCTATTTTATTATATGCAGAAATAATGTTTTTACCTCAAAACAGTAGGTGCATTTCAAGATTAATTAATAAAGAGCATTGTTTTGTAATAGTATTACAATTTATTTATACTTCCAAATCGAGGCAGACACGTGTCTGTTTATCATAGTGTTCTGTTTTGTACCACAGAGATATATAAATGTGCCATAAGAAAAATGAGTAATAGTAGTTATATTTTATACATGTACCGTAGATATTGTTATAAGATTATAATTTACAATACATTTATACTAGGTATATAAACCTTTAAGACGATGCACGATTAAAATAGCACCGAGCTTTATCAGTCACTCTGCATATCTGTGAAGAAAGATTCTGATGCTTTCGTTTTGCATTCTTAACACGATTTAACTACCTTAAATCATCATTATGCACTCTTAATTATCAGGAAAAAAGACAGGCTTGTTGGACTATGCATTAAACAAACAAAATTGTGTTCTCTATATTTTTCTATATTTATCTCTCTCTCTCTCTCTCTCTCGCGCTCTCTCTATGTTGTTGGTTGGCCCCAGTCGACGCAAAATTCACACAAGATCTATTCTGTATCTCTGCCAATGATTTAATTTGCTTCCATACAGAAATTCGATTTTAACAATATATGACGTTCACTCAAATACGAGACATTCCAAATAATCCTTTGACAATAAAATTTTTATACCCTTCACTCGTACATATTTCTTCTCACGCCTCCCTTTGTTACACATGTATTTCTTTTTTTATAAATCTTGCAAAAATAACTTGAAATTATACACAATAACATTGTCACGTATTTGAGTAATACTTTTAAAAATTCGCAATAACGATAAACACCATAATCAGCGACGCACACACCGACAGAGCTCTCTCGAGATCTACAAACGCTCTACCACAAGATGACGCGAATGAACGAACAACCGACTCTACGGCATCATCACCTGCGTGATGCTTTAAACGACTCGGCAATTTTTTCACTGTTTCTTTTCTTCAAGAGAAAGTTGCATTTATATAAAGAGCAAACGAACCCTGAGTTTACCCTAGCCTTCAAAAAGGTCGATAAAGTGCTAGTTAATATCAAGGTCACTATCAACTTGGTCGTCCTGATCGCTGTCTTCCTCTTCCTCGTCATCCTCCGAGAAATATTGCGAGGGTGGCGATAGAGCGTCTTCCGAGATCGAAGTGTGCGATGATGATGGTGGTCGAGATGTCTCTACTTTTAGTTCGATGTGTTCGATGTCATATACAGATGTGCTGGGTCCTGGTATTGTAACCGGTATAAATTTTTCCATATCTCCAGATGCCATTTCTTTGATAAAAAGTAGAATCTCAATACAATCGATGAATTTGAAATTAATTTATTATCTTTAATATATCACTACTTTACTTACGTTCAACATATTTTTCAAGGGCCTTTGGAACCATTGATTTAACTTTATGCAAATTTTCGTCTGAGCACTCTCCTTTGTCAAGACCTAAAACAGAGTTAATAAAGAAATAAATATTTGTTTTTGTACAAGTTTACAATACATTCTTTTCTTGAAAAAATACTTGTTCTTCGTCACTTGCTAACTTCCATTTTTGACGAGAATGGTGAAAAATATAATTTATTAAAAAATGTATATGAACGAATAAATGGTTTTTACTCACCATAGGCTAATCCCATTTCCTTTAAGATTTCGATGTCGTCGTGTATTTCGAACTTATCATTAAAATTCAACAGGTACTCAGTTCTAAAAATAAAATTTAAATATCATTTATAAATATTTGCGATGTCAAATAATAAGCAAAAAAATTTGTTCACACGCACTTGTCATTGGAAATACTGCAATTTACAACGGTTTTTCTGTCTGTGTTGATTATAATAAATGGCAACTGAATTGCAGAATTTGGTTTTGGTGCTCCATACATGGCTTCATTAACACGATTTCGCTCAACCAAATTTTTTATAGCAATATGTTGTAAAATTATTCGATGTAATTGTTGTGTTTTTGCTTTGATTCTATCAACTTTTTTCTTTTTGTCTTTCTCTAAAGCTTTACATTCTTGAATAGAATTAGTAGGTAATCCTAACCACCTGATTTCTTTCTTTTCTTTGGAAATGATATTCATTGCCATGAGTACATTCAATGCATCATACACCCTTCTTCGTATGTTCTTTTGATCATATTGCTATGAATATAAAAGAAAAACGGAGTAATGAATTTACAAAATAATTACTATATTTTCAAATATAAAATTTAAAATTTAAATTGAAAAAAAAAATTAATTTTACCTGGTCAGTCAATGAATTTGTATGGGTTGGATTTGTGAATTCTCCTACTAACTCATCAGCTACTTCGTTATATGATGTGGTACCTTTCTTCTTTACTTTTTCGCAAACTTTCATCGAAAAGTGTCTAAGGCCCTTACCGACTTTCTCTGTTTTCCTGCGTTTACTGAAAGGATACCTTGTTTAATATTTATTAAAAAATGTTCTAAAATGTGTTATAATTTAAAAAGTATGATTATAAAAAAATTCTCATTACTCAGGAATAAAATCGCTTCCTTCGGTATCTTGACGCTTCCGATTTCCTGTATGATCCAAGATTGGACTAATAAAAGTTTTGCCAGAAGCATCTTTTATCAGCTGTTGATTGGCACTTTGTTGTTGTTGCTGTTGTTGTTGCTGTGATACAATGACTTGTTTTATATCATTCTATAATATAAACCAAAGAAGAGAAAGTATAAAATTAAAAAGTTCAGAGATAATAGAATAATATTTTTGCTATATTTATTATTATTGGAAATGTACAAGTTTAAACTTCATTGATGCAAAATCAAAGTTTTTTTATGAAATTCGGTTCCAAATTTCATTTTAAAATTATTCTTTAACAACTAGATCATTTATTTTTTACTTTGCCATAAATCAATTGAAAAATTAAATTACATATTTTTAATATTCACTGTCAAGTTACATGCACATATATTGATTTATTTTGTTGTTCTATGTTCAAAATTAGAAGGTACGAGGCCAACTTTTTTGTGTATAAAAATAACTTTATAAGCAAAATTTTTTATTAAACAAAAAGTCTTACTAAATTTTTTCAAAATAAAGAATTCTAATTTTAAATATTGTAAAATTATCCAAGTAATAATTGCATCTGAAATTATATTTAGATATATACTACTACAATAGACATAGATAAAGTTTAGAGTTATGAAATGAAAATCAATAAAAGAAAAATGATTTTTATCAGTTTCTTAAGTTAAAACTCATTCGAAAAATCAATGAACTCACCATTTGGGCTGATGTCAGTTGAATTGTTTTGGTCATTAGTGGATCAGCAGGTTTCATTGTTGGAACTGTTTGTACCTTTGCATTTTGTATAGGTATTGTCAGTAATCCTATAGAAAAGAAATTATTGTTTAATCATGTATAAAAATTCAATATAAAAGAATATAAAAAATTTGAAAAATACATACGCTGACCAGTATTTTGTGGGTTCTGAAAACTTATAGTCCTAAGGACTTGTCCTCCAGAAGATAAAACCTGAGTTTAAAATAATGTTTAATTTTTGACTTTTTAATTTTGAAAAATATTAATTTTTGGTAAAAGTGGATTTACTCTTGTTAACTATACATCAGTAAAAAGTGGGAAAAGAAGTTTTATAGATTATTTCATATAGAGCCTAATGAAAATGTTTATACTCCAAGATTTACAAAAGTTATAAAGGCTTGAAATTGTTTAATGTAAAAGTATAATCAATATTACTGAAAGTTTTAATTTATTACATTTTTAACACATAAATAATCAACTTCAAGAAATATCAAGTGCATGAATAATTTAGATCCTATAAACAATTAGAATAAGAACTTTGTAAGTGTGTGTAAAGAATGATAAAAAATTAATAAATTAACATGAACATCATTATATACATATGGGAGTACACATGACAGTAACTTGAAAGAAATTTTTATTGCCAAATAACCTAATTTACTTTTAGATAAAAAACACATGTAAAAATTAGTTGAAATTTAAATAAAAGTATGTACGTTTTGAACAATATATTGTTAGTGATTAAATGGGTACCTGAGGCTCCTGACCAGTTGTCTTAAAAACCTTAAGGTTTCCTGTGTTTGTGGCGCTGACTATGCCACTTAAGGCTTTATTAGGTGTGCTTTGAACCACCTTAATTACTTGGGGATGCCCTGTAAAAAAAAATTTCAAAATGTTTATGTTCATTAAAATAAATAAAAATAATACTTGTTCCAAAATTGCACAATTAAATCTAATTGTATCACGAATTTTACAATAAAAAAAAAAACAATTATTTATTGCAACTTAAATAAAAACATTTTTCTACTCAAACATCAACTAATTTAGCATTGTGAGGAGCAGAAAATCCAGTTTTGTAAGTAACTATCATTACCATCAGACAACACTGTAAGAGTTATCTTGCTGTTTACTTTTGCTAACTAAACTGTGAATTTAAGAATTTTGAACCCTTGTCTTTTGAAATAAAAGTTTTAAATAAAGTTATATCATACTGATTATTTAAAATGCTCCATTTCTTTAACAAATCTTAAAATAAAACAATAAACATATACGATTACAAAGGTAACGCTGAACCTCTGAACTCAGTGATTCACAAGCTATAGTTTCACTGATTATTATCCAATGATTACTGCAGCCCATTCCAGTGCACTTCTCGTTAGCGAAAGAGTGATAACAAGAGACTTGCTCAGTGCAAACAGCCAAAGATACGCTCAGTTTTCATGCCACCTTCGACACTCTACACCATCGATGCTCAATCTTAACAATGCTTTCTCCCTCGCATAGTGCATCTCTGCAGTTACTCTGAAACTATTCATCGTAAACCTCCCTCAAGAAGCTCTCGAAAAGCCAATCATCCATCCATCCCAGAATCGCAGAGCAGACACTTGCAAGCCCTATGCAAAAAAGCAAGAAACGAAAGGCCTCGTGCCGAATCACTCACCGTTGGCGTCGTGTATCAGGAAGTTCATGGTTTTGTTTTGTTGCGTCATCGTCGTGGACGACATGTAGCACGCTGGCCAGTCGTAGGAGGCTGGGGCCCGTCTCTTCGGAGTCGCGGCTTCCTCGAGCTCCAGATCCCAGAGCCCCTCAGGACGAGGGCCCGGATTGGTGCAGCTGCTGCCTCGTAGCTGACTCGCAGTAGTTTGGATGAGCTCGCGCTCGCAGGCTCATAGCACACAGACACACGCGGCGCGGCTCAGGATCTCGCGTTGGCGGCTGCTCGAGGTGGCCCGGACACGAGCTTCCCCGCTGGAGTGAGGAGTCTCGGGCTCTCGTTAAGCCGACCGCGAGGTTCGGAAGGCTGGCTCCTGCTCGAGCAACGAGCTAAACGAAGGCACGCACGTCGCGGTGGCGGCCTGGCTCCAAAATGGCGCGACACACTGCCTCGTAGCGTAGGAGCGCGCGCGATTTATTAATCCGCGGTCGCGAGGGTCCCGTTTTCGGTGGAGGCCCAGCGGAGGGTCTCGCCGCTGCCTGGCTGGGTGCCGGTGCTGCGGTTGGGGCTGCGTGAGCGGCTGGGGTGGCTCTCGAAGAAGCGGCTGCTGCGCGGCTCTCTCTGCTCGTGGGGGCCTCGCGCCGGCGACGTTTCGGGGGCTCGCGCGCGCGATCTCGGGTTGGGATGTGTGTATAGGCTCTGCTCGCCAAGAGATAGAGCTGCTGAGCCCTCCTGTGCGCGTGTATATACACAGATCGAGTTCGCCGTCGAGGCGAAGGGTGTATATAATAACGGGGACCGAACGTCGCTCACTAGCTCGGTCGCTCGCGCGCGCTTCTCTGTGTGTACGTGTGGACTGTGGGTATATTTGTATATAGAGAGATATCAGTACGGGCCTACGGGTTGGCTATACGGCCCCTGCTGCACATATATTATACACGCGCGCGCGCTCGGAAGCACTACACTGCTGGCAGCCGCTGCTCTCTGAGTTTCTGACGCGCGCGTGCAAGTAGACAAGGAGGGAGAGACGAGATCCGTGTGTACCTAATGCCTGCAGTCGAGCGCAGCAGCAGCAGCGAAGAGCGAGAGCTGCTGAATTGGAAGCTTGGCGGCAGGACAAAGTCGAACAGCTGATTGGACGGGGAGTATCACGTGGTCCGGTTCGTTTCGCGGATTCAGCCTGCGATCAGCGGGAAGCGCGCGCAAAAGGAACGGTCCAACGATTTTTTTTGTATCGAGAGAAGCTAGTCGAGGCGGCGCGCGCACCCTACCCGGGCCTGTTTCCATGTGCGCGCTGCCCACTAGTCACTAGTAGTGGCACTAGTCCAGAACATATAGCTCTTTTGAAATTGACCGTTTTTCGAGAGATATGCTTCACTTTTTAATTCAGTACTTGTCACTGCATTTTTCAATTATTTTCGAAATTCCTTCAGTTCAGATACTTATGCTGGATAAATGTAATCTTCACTTTTAATTATATTTTTAAGTAGTTGTCTCGTTAAGTAATAATGTATAGATATATCAAATGGTAAGAGCTATTATGTTATTCGTTACAATTTCCGTTTTTCAGGAATATCTGACATAAGTTATACGCAACACCCGCTATCCAATTTGGAATGTTAGACACGTTTCTGTTGCGTAAGAAAATTGTATAGATATCCAAAGCGAGAGCATAAATTAAATTAATGAATACTCATAAACTGAAAGTTGTATTTACACTAAACGTCTAACATGAATGCATTTGGTCGTAAAAATTGTTAAATAATATGGCTAATTATATAAAACGAAATAAAATAATAAATAAGCATTAGGAGTTTATTTTAGCATCAACAACTTAATTGCTCCTAATTGTTACAAATTAATTTTTGTGGCACTATAAAAGAATTGTTACATTTTTAATTCTTCGTGAACACGCAGGAGTATAAAACGAACCAAGTAACAATTTTATTTACAAATACATATTATCGAGCGTATTCTTATTCAAGAAACAAGCGCGGAAACATTCACCAACTTGATGCGTTTTGTAATAAAAAGGAAGTCAATGTTAAGCTTATAACATTCATTAGAGCATATTTACAAAAAAATAACTTTTCTATTTGACAAGAAAGTTGAATGTATTTGTCTTTACTTTTGTTATGTCCTAGACAGCCTTATTAATTAATGAATCGTACTAATTATCAGTGGCCAATGCTTTATATATATATACATACAATTTTATTCCGATACATACTCTTCTGTCCCTATTTTTTTAACATAAAATATTATTAAAAATACGAACATAGATGTATGTCTTACGTATTTCCACTTTCAAGATTTTCCAAGCAACGTTAACATTTTCCGTTCCGATAACTACGTACTCTGTTTTAAAAAAACGTTTGCATTACAAAGAAAAGCAGTAAAAAGAAAATTATTATTTGAATTATTAAAATATGTTGCATGGTAGTTTTACTTCCTCTGCATTTGACTGATGCTGGTTTCGCGCGTAAATTTAGCTAAAAATAGCTTTGGGGCTTTTCGGAGCTTGCGCAGCGTGTAACAGGGACATTCGAAGCTTCATCGAAATAGACACTATCGCGTGTATGTGAAGCTTTCTTTTTTACCTCCCAAGTAACTTGTCTTCTGCTAAAATTGGCTTTGTATATTGGAGCATTTTGTGTCTCGACGTAAACATTTTTCCATATAGTAGGTAAGTTTTTCGCTCAGGTCTTATTTATTTTTGACAATACGCTTTCGTTGTATATTTGCCACAACAAATCAAACGCATTAAAGGCAAATTATTATCGATTTTCATCTTTTGATCGAACTCAATAAACCAGAGAATTTGGTTAACTCACTGATTCCAATTAAACTATATACGTTCGAACGATAATAATAATTGTGACGTAACGCTTTATTTTGACTTTTTCCGAGACAACGTCAATGAAGCAAGCACTTGGGATTCTTGGGAATAAAATAACCAATCATTGTTATTTATAAGCCATATGTATATATATATATATATATATATATTCTAGTTGATTGAGACACAGCAACTTCTGGTTGGAATCATAATTTTTGCAGGTAAGACACAGGCTTTGCCTATTTCCTCCTACTGATAAAAATATTTCGAATTTGCATGAATAAATGAACGTATTAAACAATTATTGTAAAATTTAACAGGCGAGGACTTAATTGCAGTTGATTTTTAATTGAAAATGGAAGTTAACGAGAGCAAAACAGACATGAAGTGTTTTGGCTTAACGTATCTGCAAAGATTTCGATGGGATTCCACCGCGAATTACAGTATTTTATAATTCACTCCGATGGACAAAGAAATCACCGAAGCAATAAAAAATAAAGGAGGGAAAGAGACTTTCATATTTGGCAGCTGGAAATGCAGAAACACGAGAAAGGCGCGATTACCTTCTGAAAACAATGCTTCCAATCACTTTGAAAGGTATACGTATAAACAAAGAACATTTGAAATCTTTATACACATCATTAAGCGAAATGAACCACGTTCATTAATTCTCGATTAATTCTCGACATGATTCGAATAAAGGGAAAAATCGCCGTACACGAGAAAAGATGCAAATCCGCAATCGGCCAACAATCACAATGCTCTTCCTTCCTCATCGATTGCTCACAATTCCTGTGCGACCGAGGGCCAAGGCGAAATCAACGTCACGAGAAGAGCTATTTCCGTTTACGACCAGCTGCACGAGCAGGATTTCTGGTGTCCGAGATGCAGCAGCAAGATGGAAGAGCCTCGGCTACTGCCCTGTCTCCATTCGGTCTGCAACAATTGCGTCAACGAATTCATGAGCAAAGACTATCACGGTAACGTTTGCATCGAGATCGATCCCTATATCAAAGCTTACGATCGAATGAAAATTAAGATATCAAGCTCATGAGCTAAAAGACGGTTTCGGTGTTAAAAAAGTCAACGCTCAGAATTATTCCCAACTCATATACGCATATATAATTCGTTCACGCTATTTGAATTCTAGGTCAATGTTCCAAGTCAGTTAGAGGGTTTATTTTTAGAGGGAGTCATCAATTAAATATTAAAACGGTGTCCGATGAACGCAATGAAAATCCGGAAAACAATGCGCTGATTTTGTACAGCCACAGTTGTTTTGGAACGTGCGATCAAATGTCGTGAAATGAAAATGTTGCAGGGTTATCTCGAGTACCGAGAGACGACATCAGTGACGGTTACCAGATTCACCGGCAAGTCGAGGGCTGTCCGATATGCGACTTCCCGCTGCCTAAGTACGGCTCGGCTGTTCCACCGCCTCATTACTCGCTGCAGCATCGGCTAGTCATTTACGCGGTTCGACGACGACTCTCGCAGCGAGCCATTTGTTGCGATGCTTGCCCGGAAGAGGTGCAGGTATATGCGCGCTTTTCAAAGCTTCGTTACATAAATCCCCGAGTATTATATACACCTATTTTCTTTCATAGCAAATGCGTAAAAATATTAGTCGGCATCAGCACTCGGACTCGTGCGCATCCTTGAATAAACTCGACGATATATAAATTTCTAAAAGCTTATAAAAAAAGAAATGATTCGTTCTCCAGGCAACGCAACACTGCTCGAGGTGTCTGTGCAACTTTTGCCAGGATTGCGGCGCCGAGCACGAGGCCCAGCACGAGGTCCAGCAGTCCCTGCAGTCGAGCGCGTCTCGGCCACACCGGATGCGTCCACTGTGGGAGGCCAAGCGTATTCGTCGAGTCGCGGTGTGTCTGTCGCATCCGGCCCACCCGTTGCGCTTCCACTGCCTCGCCTGCCAGCAGGTCACCTGCAAGGAGTGCATGTGGCAGGACTGCCATCGAGGCCACGCGAGCGAGGAGGCGTCGAGCGCCGGTGCCAGAGCTACGGTCCAGCTGACGGGGGCGCTTAGACGGGCCAGGAGCCTCTTGAATTCCTTGCTCACCGAGTACAACGAGAGGGTGTTCGAGACGAGCGACGCACAGCTCAATAGGTCCCACACTGCTTTTGGTCTCGCTAGGGATAGGTGAGCTATTTGACTCTAAGGACCTATTGGTACTTGCGAAAGAGAATACGGTGGACTCGTGTCCTACAATTCGGATTTTTCTCTCTTCGTATTTTTAAAGCTATGAAACATTTTGATTTCGATTGTGTAATAATATTGAAGCTCTACACTTAATCAATGTCCTGCTGATTTTTACTTGCAAACTTTCAAGTGTAGTTTTTAAATTTAGTGGATAAATAATATACATAGTAGATTGTAAATTTTAATCGATCGAGGAAATTGATTGTATATTTTTCAACTTTGAAATAAATTTATACGCTAGTTATTTAATCTATTAAAGGTATTTTCGTGTTTTTAAACAAAATAAACTTCAAATTCAAAGTTATGCAGTGAATTTTTATACTAGTATATTTATTAATGTTATTGTTAATCAAACACCGGTCTGCATAATTATTATAATATTACAAATCAATATTAAAACGTTTTGATGAAACATAATGAAATTTAATAGATTTATATTTTATTGAACAGATTCAATTATGTAGATAATTTTAAATAATCTTTAACAGCGTGCCACCAACTTGTCACTTTCGTAGTCGATCGACCATATCGCACTCAAAAGAGGCGAGAGAGAGAATCCAAGAATTTTCAAGATTAAGGAGGGCGAGATACTTGATCGACGCTATATTTATAGGCGAAGATTTGCTCGCGAATGGCTCTGACGTGGAGATATTGAGCTTGAAGCGAATCATTTTAAAACGATTAAAGTTTCTAGGCGTCCAGATTGAAGCGCAAGGTAAACTGTACATGCACGATTTTCATATTATTTTATTCTTATCTTGTGTGAACTTATCAATTTAATTTCAATTACATGAAATGACATTAGTGTGTTTTAATTTTCATTTGCAGCAAGGCTTAATAATAGTGCAAACAAAAACGATACCCGTGCTCTGCACAGTGGGATTTATCATTGTTGTACATTCTGCTCGAGTGGGGGAAAGAAAGAAGCTACTTGTGCTTGCAGTGGAACGATGCCAGGTATAAAATTTCAATCAAACTTAGTGTTAACTGCAAATAGAATTTCTTACTTCATCAATGCTACTCGTTACATGCTTCAGGTGTGAATAATTTTTTTATTCGCGTGCTAATTTCAATCTTGACAAAAACATATTCCCTGTTTCCAAACTTTATAAATAGATATTGCTAATAATACTTTGGACTAAATATATTTAAAACATTTGTATAGAAGATATGTCTCGCATTTTTTCATATATACATCAATGATTAAATTACTTGGTAGAATTCTCAACTTTCAAGTCTACGATTTTGCCATTTTTTCTCCAGTATTAAAAATGAAATAAAAAATTGTAATATAATTAAAAAATATAACTTATTATAAATTAAAGGTGGATACAAGGGCTGTGGTCATGGACATCCAGGACATCCTGGTGTTCATCATTGGTCTTGCTGTGGCTCAATTTACCATGACGGTATTTGTCTGCTTCCGCGAAAATGTACCTTTAAAATAACGCTGTAATAACATGACCAAAATTCAGAGCTTCTATTTTTTATAAAAAGAACATTAAAGCTTTTATAAAAGACTGTGAAAAAATGTATGCAAAAAGAGATAACATTAAATGATGCATATGACGTTTATTTGCATAAGGAATGTTTTTATCATTAGATGTTAAATTGAATTCAAAATCTTTATAGTTGTTATTGTGAGATCACTTCACAATTTATTTTTCATTCGTTTATGTAAATCTACATAAGTCAATAAACATTGTTTGTGCCTTAAAAGATTCTGATTATTTATAACCATTAATGTATATTATATATATACAATTTTACAATTACTAACAATTATAAAAAATCTTAAAAAATATATTTAATATAAATCTATTTATGCATGGAAAGAATCATCTTTAAAAGTATATTTTAACAAAAAATAAATGCATTATTAATTTGTCATCAAAGTCAATTTAAAAGTAACAAACATTTTGAACTTTATAAAGCAGCTTTTTTATACAAGAAATTTTTATTGTTTAAAACATAATAAAATCGACTGATATGAGCAAATAGAATTCTAGTATTAACCCTTTGCACATAATATGATATAGTATAGTAATGTATTATCTATATAGATGAACTTTACTGTACAAAAAACAACCGAAATTTATTTACTAAGATATAGTACATTAAGGTAGCCTCTATAATAAATAAAGTGAAAATGACATGTAGATTAAAAACTAATTTATATGTATACTAACTGTATGTACCATACAGGTAAAAGCAAAGTTTTAAACTAATATTTTTGTTAAATTTTTTTACACAATATCTACTTCTATAATATTACTTCTCCATATTTTATATCTGAGATAATCCGTGGTTCATGTAAAATACTACAGTGTAATTTTTTCATTTGATATTTGATCGGTCAAGTGAAATTTAAAATATTTCTTAAAAGATGTGTTTCTTAAAAAGTTGATATAAACCATTTTAAAACTTAAGTACTCAAATAAAAAGAAGTATGTGGTTTAAAGGGTTATATAGAGCCTTTTGCTTGTACCAATCTCAGGGTTTCCTATTTTCAGCAGGTAGAGCTATGATAGCAAAAGCCGCGCACAGGGCAGTAAATGCGTAAGTACCCATAGCGGTGGGTACAGACCACCTGAGTAAAATTTGAGCAATATACGGAGTGATCATAGCACCGAGCCTAGCCATAGCACTACAAGCACTCACTCCAGTGCTTCTAAGGTACGTCGGATACAGTTCTGGAGTGTAAACATAAGCTGCCTGAAAGACACCAGCTATTAAACCTCTGGCAAGGAATAAGCCAATAGTGAGGACGAGTCGACTGAGCTGACAGGCACGGCCCAGAAAACAGACAACGCAGGCAAACATTACCAACTGGAAGGCCATAGTGCATTTGCGGCCAACTTTTTCGATAATATAGATAGTCGAGAAGATACCAGGAAATTCGGCTAGTGTTGTCCACAGCAAGTCCATGTAGTCGCTACGGCTAAGCTGACAGTTTATCAGGCATTGTCGCTCTTGAATTCGCTCCTCGGCCTGATCGCCACATTGGTCAGCCGATGTGTCGAATAGCTCCGTAGTCATTAGCACTACGCCATAATAGCAAAAAGCGCTTGCCATCCTATTAATGTTTTTCAATCGGATTAATGGAAACAAGAACATTTTTAAGAAAAAAAAAAATAGATATACAGATATCTGTATAGAGATAAAAAATAGAATTTTAATTTATTTTTGTTCTTACCATACTAGCCAAAGTAAAACTGATGTCTTGTACATGTCCTTATTCAGTAAATCAATGAGCTTTCCCCTAGATGTAGGATATACGCGATCCATTACTAGACGACCTAAGGGCATTGGTTTTCCATTCTCTCGCGCTATTCTCTCTAACGTCGATAATGCTTTATCTGTTCGCCCAGTCATCATATCAAATGAAGCAGACTCTGGTAACCACTGAAATGTGCAATTTCATTGAAACATGCTTTTTTTAAGCATTAGGTACTGATAAACGATATAAAAAAAATTCCGGAGTTATAACAAAGTTAATTTTCCATGTAAAAAATGTACTTACTGGTGTAATTATGGAGAACAAAAATAGGGGAATAGTAGATAAGGCTAAGAGCCATCGCCATCCAAGATTAGGCATCACTACTAATGCCAAAGCAACTTCAAAACAAGCTCCAAGGGCCCAGAAGCACTGTAAAAATAAGTGCAAATAATAACTATAATGAATATATAATTGTATATTATAATATTAAAAAACTTACATCCAAAAGAATTACACATTTGGCTCTTTGTTCTGCAGGTAGAAACTCAGCATAGAGTGTTACGCTAAAATAATATAAATAATATTCCTTTAAAAAATTATCATAATACTAATAATGTTAATTGTATAAATGTACTTACGATTGAGGAACACAACCAATGGCAAATCCTACAAGCCCACGAAGTAATAAAATCCATAGAAAATTTGGTGCAAAAGAACTTAAAAATCCATAGTAAAATAATAATACTCCACATAAAGTTAAAGCTTGTTTTCTACCATAACGATCACTTAAATTGCTCCAAAACGTTGAACTAAGCATCATACCCAAAAAGACTACCTATAATTATAGATATACATGTTAATTATGCTTTTTAATTTATATGGTAAACATTTCTATTGTATTGATTGTTACTTACAGTTGTTGTTAGTGCTTGTTGATACCTGGAAATTCCCCAATCACAATGTAAAGTTGGACTGAGAATACTAAGTATAGTCATCTCCATACTGTCTGCCATCCAACAGAGTCCCGTAAATAATGAAAGTTTTACTTGAAACCTTCCAAAACCCAATAAATTAATTGCTTGGCCTACTGTAAATGTATCTGTAGAAAACAATAAATCATTACACTTACAAATGAACTGCGTCTAAGTGAAAAAAATATTGTATAAAATCAAAATTCATTATAATTATATTAAAATTATGTTTAAAATTTGGAGTAGTTTATTAATTTATTAATTTATTAACAATACAATCAAGTTCAAAAACTGATTTTGCCATAATACATTTTATTGAACTTATTTAAGTTATAGTATTGATCAGATACAATGATTTTATACAGTATATGATATTTTAAATTTGCTATATTATAACAATGTATAACTATCAAAAATACCATTAAAATTAAATTGCTAATATTATGACATAATCATTTAAAATTATTTTATCAATATACCACATTGCTAAAAAAAAATTTTATACATATTTTACATGTAATATTAATTATTTAGTATAAAAAAATAGCTTTTATTAATTCTGCTCACCATGAAAAAATAACTAATCTGCAAACAATACAATAGTAAGCAGTTTTGTCAGGATTGACGTAGAAATATCATTTCATGCGTGGACTGCGACATGAAGAGTTTATGCTCCAAAACTCCTTTGTAGAGATCAAGTTCCCTCATACCAAATTATCAGTGTGTTAGCCGTAACCTTTAATAGATTCAGTAGACAGGTAGTTTAGTATAGATTAGATACAGATTTTATTAAGAATTTCTTTACAGCTTATTAATTTACTATAATTAAGTTAATAACAAAAAACTTAAATAATTTGATTAATTGATTATATGTACAGTTAATTTTATATTTTATACATCCCATAAACCTTTTAGAAAATTAGAAAAATGTACAGTAAAGTAGTATAAGGATATCAAGATAAAAAAACATTGGAATGAGTATATACAATATCGGAGTAGTACAATTATTGGTAGTAATTTGTAGAATAGCAATATATTACATGTATTAATTAATTTGTTAAAGGTTACACAGAAATTTCAGTTTATTCGCAAACTGGTTATACATCAAAATATGAATAAAAAAATATAATACCATCTGGCACGACTGCCACTGAAGTAAGTTCCAGTGATCTGTCTAGGCCGATGTCACTTGGCATGTTATTCCTAACTGCTGAATTAATCGCATGATTAAGCTCTGCACCTCGAACCTCGTCCAGCTCCTGATAAGGTTCAGAAGACTTATGTCCTCTTAAATTAGTCATTTTAAAATCCTTTAGAGATGTATTCCTTTAAAGTACAACTTCTTCACATCTTATAATGACAAACAATTGTATTATTTACAACTTGTGTTAACATCAACAATGCATTGCGATTTAAATTGACAGGAGGTACCATACTGCATCATTTGTTTATTTATGTTTGCACTATCATTACTTGTCCCACAGCTAAGTGGGAAATATCATTCTAAGCACTTTGTTAAAAATGAAAATCCCTCCAAAGCATTCGAGTAGAAATATTTTCATATACGTGTACACGTAAGCTTCCTGATACACAAGGCGGCGATCAACATATCCGCACACATTTCCGTGACGAAAATTTCAGGAATGCAGCCGTGACTTCTCGGCGCGCTTTCTCGCCTCGCGTCACGTCACACACGTGACGAATGTATTAAGATGTAGTCGACGTGTCATCGGCCATCGCCTACGAATACAGTACACCGAAAATTCCGCAGGCTTTGTTGCTGCCACCCGCACCTTGCACGTATACACATACCGTGGAATATATACACACGGCTGCGGCATGCGTTTTCTTATATGCTGCACTCTTGGGTCGCTGCTTCCGTCTCTCTCACATTCGACAACAGTCGCTTGACCCACCAGAGGCCAGTAACATCGATGCTACCCAAGACTATAATACGAGAGTAAAAAAGGATGGAATAGAAGCAGAACACGTATACACCTAGCGAGGAGAGTGTCTGTGCACGCATGCGTGTATTCGGTGTGTTTCCTAACCCCCACATGCGTAATAACGTAAACACGAATGGGCGAGAAAGAGAGAGAGTGAGAGAGGGGAGAGCATACAATCGAGTGAACAGCTGTCTTGTAGTCGTCGAACAGCGGCGCGCGGCCGTGTGTATAGTAACGATTTTCCGCGCAAGGGCGAGAGGGGGGTAAAAACTTGCGAAGGGGGAAAGATAGACAGAGAGAGGGAATATGTCGGGCAGAGGCGGAGGGGCACTGTTAGCCTCGCGAAGAATCATAACTCTCTTGTAATATACTTATATATACGAGTGGCAGAAAAGCGAGAAAGACAGTTGATTCTATATATACATATATATGTGTATAGGAGACGAAGTAGCTCTTGACTCTTTGAGATAGCTGCGCTAAGCTAAGCCGAGAGAGCGATCTAAAAACGGGGCGAGCGAGCGGATAGTCTGGGACTTCGGGGACGCTCTTGTCGTCCTTCTCTCGCTCGCTCTATCTCTCTCTCTCTCTCCTTCTCACTCAGTCGCTCCCTTCTCTCGCGTCTCTCTCGCGGCAGTACCGTTGTACATCCCCTAGCGCACATTCGCACGGTGGCGGCGACTGCTGCTGTGCCGTTTAGCAGCCAAATTGGAGAGAAAAAACAGTTAACAGAATTAACGGTGAAAAATTCGCTTTTTTGCCTGGTGTCCTCGTGCAAAGATCAACGATTTATCATTTTTGTTTCGACAAGAGTTGGGTGGTGATCAAATAGGTGGATCGAGTATAGATGCGTGCTCCCGAGGGAGAGCGAAAGACCGCGTGAAGATGCGCGTCAAGTACTACGGTGGTGCGTCTTCGTCGTCGTCGTCGTCGTCGTGGTGTCCTCGAGTGGTCTCGTAAAAAGAGGCGGAAACAAAAAAGAAGAGAGAAGAGGAAGCGAGGACGATGATCAGCTAGTGCTTAATTTTGTAGCTGCGCGAAGGCCGATAGTGCGTGTACGACTCTATTGGTTTCTTTTTTTATTTTCGTTGACGAGCAGAAGAAAAGTTTCGAGAGGACGTTGTTACACAGCCGCTCGTTTAATTTATCGTTTTATTTTGTTTCTAAATCCTCCGTCCCGCGTCGCGTGTGTGTTGACGCACGATTGTTTTTTTTTCTCTTATTGCGAAAGGACAGCAAACCACTGAAGGATTAGCGAAGATGGGCTCGATAGTGCTCAAGTCCCTCTCCGTCCTTCTGGGAATATTCTTCGTCTTTGTCGGCACCATGAAGTTAACCTCCCACATAAGCAAGGACCTCCACAAGGACCTAGTGAGTTGGAAATTTTATATTTGCGAACCGTCTTATAGCACAGCCTGCTGCCCTTTTGGCGTTTCAACATTGTCGCGCTTGTTTTTGATTTACTCCGATGCGATAGAAGCCAAATATTACAAATAAAGAATTTGGTAACGAATCAAGTCAAACATACACTTACACAATTGTTATTTATAAACTATTTGATTGCAAACAATACTTGTTTTCGAAATTTGATTCTAGAAATTGGGTAAAGCACCGATCGTAATATATGCAAATGTCAACTGCTGAAATTTCCGAGTTATTCGAAAGTTATTCGAAAATTGTAGCAAAGAATCTTTTAGGACGGAAATAAACGGGATGTTAAAAAAAACTTCCTTAGTCAGAAGTCGGAAATAATATATTTTTTTTTTAACAATTTTCGTGCCAAAACAGCGGATAAAATAGTTTAAAGCATTTTTTCCAAACTTTTCGTATGCGCAAGCATTCTTTGAAAATTCCACCGAAAATCAGAGAAAACGTCCACCCACATGCTCGGTAAAAGAACGCTCGTAAAAGTTGAAAATCACTCTCGAGACCAAAATATATGCGATCTAATGCGAAAACCACTGTATACTTATATATGCGTCAAGTGCACGCGTGCAAAATGCATCGCACGAGTGGACACCTTTAAATTTACGTCGCCTTAATCGATAGCTGCTCGATATAATTGTCTGTCCCGCGCGCGTCGCGAGGAAGAGAGAGAGAGAGAGATAGACAAGAGCCCCGAGGCAAGAAAGGGGCCGGCTTATATAATTTCCGCACGGGATCACACGCGCGCGCAACGTGCAAACCCTTAGAGCTTTCTAAAGGGGAAATTGTCGCTCCTCGCGTATACATTATATATATATATATCTCAGAGAAGCGAGAACGTCGGATAATCGAGCCTATTTATGCGTGCGCCCGTGAAAATTTCTCTCTGTCAACTGCACACGAGCTTTCGGTGCGTGTATATAGGATAGCCTAGTGTATGAGCGCTGCTCCGCGCCACCGGCTCTTTTAATTACGTAACGGCGGGAGAGAGAGAGAGAGAGAGAGAGAGAGAGAGAGAGTATACTATACTCGCGCGGCACACAGCGCTGACAGCGTGGGAAGCCGACATCGGGGAGCGATGTTATATGTGTACGAGGTGGACGGATTTAAAACACGAGCGATGATCCCTTAACGCCTGGAGCCTCGTTTAATTATTCGCTGAGACACCGACAACGACCTCTCCGATGAATTTATTGGATGATTCGTATACTTTGCAATTCATTCCCAAAGAATTGGTATGGATTTACGAAAAAAATTGTCGTCATTCGGATGAATGTTCGTTGAACTGATCCCAAATCGTTTAAACTCTAAATTTTACCCATTTATTATTTACTATTTCCTTTCGTAATAGTAGTGCAGCGTGAAATTTTTGCATCGAATCATTCTAAGCTTACTTAAATGAATCATGCAGAATGAAATTTGATACTCTTTAAAACGCAAGAGTTTAATACATAACTCGTAAAATCAACATTATTAAATTTAATTGCAAAGTGCTAATGTTTAGTCGCACGTTTAGTGCAGCTAATGAAAAGCAACTATTCGCGCGCTATTGAGAAAATGAAAAATAATTTATTCAGTATCAAGACCAAACAAAGAACAGAAAATATTTTTAATCAAAGTAAGCCTTTATATTCGTCTCATTTCAAATTGACCCAACTATATGAATTCTACCACGCTTTCCTTCTTTTACAGTTCCGCTTTTAACTTCATCCTATTTGTTCAATTTTCCCAATTTTCCCCTTCCTTTTACCTTCGCTTTGTCGTATTTACCGTTAAAATATAATTTCAAAATAACGAACAAAGAGAATAAGAAGGTGTTTACGGTTTTTCCAGTCGATTGAGCTTTCGACGCGAAACAGCCGCTCGCGCGCTTTATAAGCTCTTTAGTCGTCGACGGCTTTTCGCACATGTGGCTCCGCCGCAGTCTATATGTATATACACACGCGTCGCGCTCCCTTGTTTTTGGATGCTCGATATACTTATATTGCCTTGGCTTTGTCGGGTTCTGTTTTGCCTCGGAAATTTCGGAATAAGCTCGAACCGACAAGGTGGGCCTAATTATCGCAAGCTTGCCGTTCTTGCGAGAGCATTTTTTCTCCTTTCCGCAGCAGCGGAGAATGGTCTATGTTTGTAAAGGCTCTTGAGGAAAATTTTGCTTTCAACGAGACTTTCTGCCTTTAGCCCCGAGCCGACGATGTCTGAAAGAGAAAAAGCGATTTGCGCGCGCGACTTAATTTGCTTAGGAGCTTCTGTATAGTGGCATGCCTCGCGCGTGATTTTGCCAAGAAAAGGGATTTTCGAGCTCTTTTGTACGGCTCGTTAAATGCATATATACTTAGGCGCGAAAAGTTGAGCGACGAGACCAACTGACTTTTGAATGATCGCTGAGAATTTGCGCATAAAGCTATTTTGATAAGAGGTGAGAAGTAGGAAGATTAAACATGCTCGATATATATTTAGCTATGGAACTAGATTTTGCAGACACTTTGAGGTACGACTGTAAATTTAATCATTTAATTTAATTGGAGCGACTATTTATTTTAGGTAAAGTCCAATAGAAAATTGTATAAATATATGCGCTAAAATTTATTGCACTCCTTTGTTAAATGTTAGTGTGGGTTTGACATTATCATTTTGGTATTTCTTATTCTACAATAGTTTTCAAAATGTTATTTTTATGAAGTATCTAGTTTTTCATAATATATAGTTTAGTTAACTGATGTAGAATATAAACTTATAAAAATACGAATTACACCCCGTAACGGCGCTACTTGTTTTTATTCAGTTTTAATTTAAGAATTTATTCTTTATTTACAATTTATTAAATATCAGATTATTTTATTAGTTAATTATTACATCATATTAATCAATTATGATTCATTCATTATCAATTTTAAATGTAATAATATTATTTTTAGAGACAAAGTTTAAGATTCTTTTATGATAAAAATTATAAATAATATATTTTGTTCATTTATTCAAAGAGTACTTTAATTAAAAACTGTAATTTTCCCTCTAAGATAATGAAGCTATTTCAATAGATAGTTACCGAGATATTTATATAGAAATTTTTAATTCAAAAGATATCGCAGCCTCCTCGAGTGTTCACTTCCTATATGAATCGGATCTGCATTTCAAAGTAGTATTATTCGGAATTCAAATGATCCGAATTGGAAGCTGAATTATGAATTCGTACATAATGGCATTACAATAAGACGTAAAATCTCAAGTGAATATAACTCTCGCGGATCTATCGGAGAAGAAAAATAATCGATCGAGTATATCGATTATACATTCCACTCGAAGCTTCGCGGTGCTCAATCAAACTTCACCCACCTACACGTTGTATATATACGACTATAATCTTTCCTTATACACGCATGTAAAAATTGCACACATTAAGATCCAATGAGAATGGCGCGATTCAACGACCCCGCAAAGCGCGCGCTTCCACCTCGCAGTCCATCCCCTCCGCGGCTTCTTTTCGTTGCATCCCTCCTCTCACTTGACAATATACACACACATCGCGCAAGGAAAATTGTCGCTCTTTCGACGCGCGCGAGCATCACGCGTGTGTGCGATGCCTACATAGAAGCTATTTCTGCCTGTCATTGCTAAGCTCGCGGCTGACTGCTCGCGTCCTACGGCCAATAACTTGGCCCTCCTCCAAATACTCTTGTCCGCATCGCTCGCGCGCACGCACCGAATAAACCGCTCTATCTCTCTCTCTCTCTCTCTCTCTCTCTCTCTCTCTCTCTGCCCTGGCCTTTCCGCACCTATATACGAGATGGTAATAATTCATGCGTCTCCACCGTATCCTATGTGTTATCTTGTATTGTTCTTCCACAGAGAAAGGAGTACGTCAAGTACGCGAAGGTGTTCCCGTTGGCGAGCACGCTGGACTTCAAGGTGCCGAGCAAGTGGTACAGACGAGTCGTCGGCTCGTTGGAGATCGTCTGCGGACTGGCCATGGCCCTCATACCTAGTCGTACGTTTTCGCACGTTCATATATATATATACACGTGTGTGCGGCGTCGTCGTGTGCGTGCGCGAGTGATGGACCGTAAGGTCGCGTCGTGGACGATGTTGTATTTTCTGAACGACGCGTCGGTTCGGGCACACGACGATGTATACGAGAGAAGCGACGATTATTAACGCTTTTGGGAGTTGGAAGGGACTGATTTACTTGTCGAAACGCACTTTCGAGTGCGCGCGCCTATATGTATATACAAGGGGATTTGAAAAGCTGCTTGTTATTTCAAGGGGATATTTGCGTGAATTATGAGCGATGATTCATTGAGATGTACACGTTCAATGTTTGGGCTCCTTGAATTTAGAGCATTGGAAATGCATTAGATTTAAATTGCTGTAAGCTTGAAATTTGGATTTGGGTTTAAGCTTTATGGCTGTTTCGACATTCTACGGGGATAAAATTAATGTATTTTCTATGTACATACTGCACTCGTTTCTTTGCGATGCAATCTAGAAAAAATAATGCATTTTCGGATTTTTTTCAAAAATGTTTCAGCTATAAACAAAGATTTAGAAAAGTATAATGTTTTAGTGCACTTGCGCGTGCACCAGAGTTATTTAACTTTGGCAAATGAGTCTCACATTTTGTAATTTCGGTGTGTCTTTCTTTGCCAGCGCGGTAGCGTACATATATATATATTTAAAAACAATGACTTTAAATTATTTCACTGTTGTTAATTTTAATTTGCCATTGAATAAGTGAAATAGAAAATATTTTTCAATAAACAAAGGTACATAAATTGCTCGAATAATTGTAAGTAGTCAAAGTTAATTTTGTTTCGTGGATGGACCATGGGACAAGTCCATAGAACAAATAGGAACTCTTGTATTTAAATCTTTGTACTCTTTAATTTACCATGTCTGATCAAACACGCCAGCTTTCTACTTAGCGTCTTTCATAGCCTGGTATTACCTACGTGCATGTGTATCTAATATATTTCCATTCCTATAGATATTTAAATTTATTCGTGATATCTCGGTTAAATCAATATTTTTTAATATAAACTGTATTTCTATAAGTATTATTCCAATTATCAAGTTATTTGTATTTTTTTTTCAGATAAAGTTAAAAATGCTTGCAACGGCGTTCTTCTGTTACTTATGTTAATGGCGGTTTATTCTCATTATATGGTTAATGACAAATTTGAGAGGATTGCACCTGCACTGGTAAGAATTTAAAATTTTTTTTCATTATAAAGTGATGCATGATAATATAATCGAATAACTAATAAATGTAAATTTTTAGATTAAGAATAATTTTTTTATGCTGATAGAAGTAACTAATTTTTTACTTATAATCAACTTTTTTGGAAAGTTAAACTTTTGTTTCAACATAAAAATTTAAGAAGAGTTAAAAAAAAGTAAAAATTTTCAAGTTGGCTGTACCTATGAACTAAAATATTTATTTTTATAAAAACTATTATAAGTACTTAGCCTTTTCATGCAAAAACACATTGTATTTCTTATTTTATAAACATTTTTAATCATATTTGCAGGTATTTTTCTTCATGCTGACAGGTCGTTTGGTAATAGACTGGCAGCTGCGACGAAAAACTAATCTAGCTGCAACGGCCAACGGAGTAGATGATAAAACGAAGAAGCAAGACTGAAGCTGTTGCTAATTATATTAAAAATTAAAAAAAAAAATAAAACATAATGCTCTTAAACCAATTTAATGAGTAAGTTACATAAAACGAGCACTGTTTACGATTTTTAAGTGCGCGAATAACGAAACACCTGCAATGACAGTCCGTTGACAAATGAAAAGGATTAAATCAAATTAAAACAAATAAATCTAGTCACTTAGTTAGACATTACCTATGGAAGAAACAAACTGCACACCTTGCCATTATTTTACATTCGCAAGAACGTCGTAATACGGCTTTTGTACCTCTAAGTGACCAATGAACGGAGTTAACTATAGGCTTTTTATAGAAGAGAACAAACTCATTGCCAAAATGACTTAAACCGAAAATCAGTCTAGTCAAAGACGTTTATATGTTGTGGCTTTAAAAACATTTGTATATCGAACTTACTTTTATGAATGCACTGTGAATTTAAACGTAAAACAAAAACGTAAAACAAAAGAAAAAATGCGATTGCCGAATCGTAATAATGTGAAGAACGTCACAATCTTAAACGTGTGTCTTTAGATAGTGTGTAAGAGCGATTTTTCAATTTGATTTTTCAATTTGATTTTGTTTATCCGTGCGTTCTATTGGTTTTATGGTGTGTATTTTTTATGAAATTCGTTTTTTTTCATGATGATCTTGGACAGTTCGCCGAACAAAACTGAAATAATGTTCCCCACTGGCTTAAGGTAATAAGTACAGCCGAAATAAATATGTTCTTTTCAACATCATATCCAACTAGGTGCTATTACAATTTTTACACATAAACAAACACGGAGACGTACATATTAACAAGCATATTTGTATAAACCAAATAGGGAAAATGCACACTCGCGTCAAGTAGGTAAGCACAATTGAAGTTGACAAGTAGAAGTATTTTAATCAAGTATGATTCTCTCTAGACCTTCCTAACGAATTTACCTCGAAATAATTTATTTATAACGAAATTGTTTTAATGATTTCATTTTGTGAAAACAAATCTGTCGAATAGCACTTGTGCAAATTATGTATACATTTTAAGTGCAATTAGGAAGCAAAATGTGTACACATCAAGAGCTTGATTATCTTGGTGTTGCATGTAATAAAAAATCAGAAAATTTAGTTAATGAATTATTTCGATACGGATATAGCAAGCAATAAGATTTGGAGCAAATAAGCTTGGTTTTTCACACTTATTTCAATAATTCATATATAACAATAAATTTTGTCTACAAACAATTTAAAATTGTACATTGTGTTCAATAAAAAAATAAGTCCTAAAGGTCTACAACTGGATTATTCATTTTCATTCTAAACAACCTAATGTAATTAACTGTGCAAAATCGTTTATTTTTATTTTTGTTTATACTTAAGTCTAAATATACAGACATATCTATTATGTACAAATATATTATAAAGCATGTTTTAATTAGAGCATTTTTTTACGCTTCGTAAACAATATCAGTTTCATGACTCAGTCATAAAATAAAAGACCCTAAAAGCATATTAAGCATATATTGACTTTTTAAAGATTTGTTCTTGTGAATTTATGTAAGCAGTTGTTGATATAAATATATTATAATTATCAATAACAAATTTCAAACAGGATCTTCTCCAGTTGACAGAAGATGTAAGGCTTTTCTTAAATTTGTAATTGCAGTAGGCACATCGTCGTAATTCAAAGCACTACCAGCCCACTTGATGTACTTTTGAGCTTTTGCTGATTGCTCAACAGTTATTTCTGCACCAGCTATAAAAATATTTTTTAATATTAGCGATAAAAGTTGTTAACGAGATGAATAAGTAATATTTTTAACAATATGCACACCTTCTGATGTCAAAACTGAAGTTCTATCTTCATAAGATGATTTGTTACTAGTTCCTGGATTAGTTGGTGTAGGTGCGGGATTATATGGATGTGGTTCTAATTTAAAAAAATAGATTATTAATATTTTATTATTTTATTATTTACGTTTAAATTAATAGTCTAAGCTCAATGTGATATTTCCTAAAAAATAAAAAAACTAAGTGCACGTGTTTCATGCCTGTAATTTTAAACATTTTTCAAAAATTACCAATTTCTTCCTTATTTTCATCATCCTCATTATCTTCATTTTCATCTGTTTAAATATTAATAGTATAATTGTGAATATTTTATTAAAAAATTAATGGTGTATCTGTTATACATAATTTTATACAACGACACGTAATATTTATTTGCTGATTTAATTTTGATATAAAGAGCATTTTATGGAGATAAAAATGAATGAAATTTATTATGATAGATGTTGCATTCTGATATTAATTTGGAGTAAATAGTTTTTGATAATAGTTAACTTAAATAACATTATGTTTCTTATACCTGGTACTGAAGGGAAATCAAAAGCACCCATATTTGTAGGTGGAGTTGGCTGTGTTGATATTGTAGGCATCATAGGCATCATAGGCTGTGAAGGCCGTACACCTTGATCTGTAGTAATAATTAAAAAAAATATAGAAATTTAAAACTCTTCAAGAAATTTGACAGTTAGATATTTGCAGTGAAAGTGTATGCTGCATAAAAATAAAAAAAGCTCTGTGCAATGTTACTAGGCCTGAAGTTTTAAACAATTTATTTAAAATTTCCAGATTTTTCATTATTCTCACTTATATTCTCATTATTACCATACTCGTTATCCTTATTTTCAGCTGTTTAAGTAATAATCACGAATTTAAAAAAAGCATAAAAATTAAAAAGCTTTGTGCAATGCTGAAATTTTAAGCTACTTAAAATTACCAGATTCCTCATTATTCTCACTATTTTCATTATTCTCATTATTTTCACTATTTTCATTATTTTCATTATTCTGATTATTCTCACTATTCTCTTTATTCTCATTATTCTCGTTATTGTCATTATCACCATCCTCATTATCCTCATTTTCAGCTGTTTAAATAATAAACATGAATTTATATCCCCTTAGTATATTACTTTACGCACTGTTAATATAAACTGTAAAAACTCAAATTTTTTATTTTCCTATCTTATGTAGTTTAATATTATTTGAATTTTTAAATACAATAAAAGAGCATCAATTTAAGTTAAGTTTTGAAACTTACATATGTAATATTTGATTAGTCGTCTAAAAATAGATTTACTCTGTTTTATTATATTAAGATAGTTTAATGAAAATATTTAAACAAATTTTTGAGTTGTAACAGTGAAGCATTGACAGTGTGATGAAACATTTTACTGTTCAATATAAGAATCTAGCAAATTACATTTTTAATGATATAGAATTTTAGTTACGATAAATAACTTTTTTAGTTTTTGTAGTACATATGTACTCAATATGGCAAATTAAAAAATTTTTTTTTGTAGCCTACATTACTTTTTTAGAAAACAAGTTTCAGTAAAAATCAATGAAAATGAGAAGTGAGTTCATGAAATCTTGACCAAAAATTAATGATTTTATGAATTCATAATAAATTCCCTTTAAAAGTTTCGATCCACAGTATCTTGAAATGTTATGATTCTAAATTTCTAAGCAGGAGGCTTGAAAATTTCAGAAAATGTTAGTTTTTTAAATACTGTGTATATGAAATGAGATTATTAACTCCTTGTATTTGACTAATTTCAGATATTGTACTCATTACAACTTTAGCTCAAGATATGTATTTTCATCCATTTTCATCAAAACCAATTTTCCATAAAAATAGTATTGGTGAGATCTATTTTATGTAGAAATTATTAAAAGATAAGGTGTTTTTTTGATTAGATACATGATTTTTACAATTATTATCGTTTTATATTATTCAATTCTTTTATAACGCACTGTAACTTATTAGATTTTGACCTTGAACAGCGGCACTTTATATTTTTATAAAATAAGTAATTATCTTTATTCCAATGTGTATGTAGATAAAATTTTATAATTTAAACGTTACCTATATCACTGCCAACATTTTCATTTGAATTATCATCATCATCTTTAGCAGGTCCTGGTTCTGGTGTTTGCCCATTTTTTAAGCAATTATGAATGTAAGCAGCTTTCCACTTTGCATATTTTCTATTTTGTGCAGCCTCTTCACTTAATTCTCCAAAAGTTGTTAGAACATCGTATAAGAGACCTGCAGTATAAAAACTCTGAATGACATTTTTTCCAAAGTTAGAAGCTCGATCATTTTTATCCGCATAAAGAAATAATTTTAAAGCCCAATTTTCCAAATGGGCTTGGGCTGCAACATCATTGGTGATAGCTTCATTATCCAGATGTGCTTTTTTTGTAGATTCTAGCCAATCCATTAATTTTAAAAGAAAATTTGTTTCTTCAGTAGCCTTTGTTGAAAACTTAAGACCGGTCTGCAAAGCGTACAAGCGACCTAAACAATTTTAATAAGTATTGAACTTAATTGCATACAATGAAATATTATTAAATTAGCTTAGTTTTAATATTCATTTATTTAATGAGGTTTTAAAATTTAAATAATATGAGTGATATAGGCTGTATTTATTGAATTATTACTTACACCAATAACTGACAACAGGATCTCGCTGATCATGTTCATTTGCAACTTTTATATAAGGCTGAATACTTTTTAAAGCTGCCGGTATTTCCGGCAAATCTGGTCCAGGCATCTTACACCTTTTACTAAAAAGTAATATTAATATAAAACAAATAAACAGCTGCCTTGACGAAGAAAGATATTGAGTGTGTCAGGTGTTGTTTTTAGATAATTCAAGTATACATGTATATATATGTATAAATAAGTGAAATGAGGAACAAGTTTTTGTATAAGAAATGGGGATCGCTTGTAATGGACCATAAGACCATAAGGGACGGATCCGGGATCAGTGGTCACGATTCACGCGGAGGAGAAGGATATGATCATATACAGTGCAGATCATATAAGGTATCACATCATCGCGGCGTGTAGCACCGGTTTCGTTGTCAACTGTCGAGGTTATGCTTAGTTAGCAGGTGAAATGAAGAATGTATTAATCACAATTACATACCAAAGTTGACGGCAAATCAGTTCTGGAGTAATTGTCTGATTAGTTAAAAAAGAATCATATTTTTGAAGTTCTATGACTGAATCTTTTAAAGTGGAAACGTAAAAAGAATCTTTGTGAATTTGTAAAAATTAATATAAATGTTTATGAGGCTTAAACGATGGAAAAACAAGTCTGTGATACACAATTGATTCTAGAGCAAAAAGAATTTTATGAAGATGCAGCGAAATATTGGGAAAAAATACCAGCAACCGTTGATGGAATGTTAGGAGGCTTTGGTTTTATTTCACATAAAGATATTCAAGGTTCTAAGCAATTCTTAAAATCATTATTTCAGGTGGGCCTTTGCAATTTTTGTAAAACATATTTTTGCTTTTGAATTATTAAATAATTTTATTTTTACAATCATAATATTTTAGTTACCAGGTTTTTTACCAGAAAAAGAACGTGCTCTAGATTGTGGAGCTGGCATTGGCAGAATTACTGGAAATTTACTTACAAAGTATTTTAACACGGTAGATCTAGTAGAACAGAATCCAAAATTTTTAGAGCAAGCTAAATTGTATTTAAAAAATTCTTTGAATAGAGTTGGACAATTTTATTCTGTAGGTAAGTTATTGAATTCTAATTTATTTATTCTACAGTTTATTTTTATAAAATTATTGTTTCCTGATCTCTTTTTATTTTTATGACTTTAAAATATATTAAAAAAGGTTGCTAATAAATATTAAAGAAACTACCTATATGGAAAACAATAACAAAATTGAATACTATATTATTTCATCCTAATTGAAAGTAGAATTTAATATATAATTTAAATTGTTCACAAAGGGTTACAGAACTTTTGTCCAGAACCAAAAAAATATGATGTCATATGGTGTCAATGGGTCTTAGGTCATTTGAATAATGATGATCTTATTAGATTTTTTCAAAACTGCCGGTGAGTTCAAAGACAATTATAATTTTTTTATTATTAACAAAAATCTGTAGTACTAAGTAATATTTTTTTATGCAGACATGGACTAAAAAGAAATGGCCTTATGGTTGTTAAAGAAAATGTTACAAGCTCTAATACAGTAGAAGTTGATAAAGAAGACTCATCAATCACTCGTCCTCGAATGGATTTAATTAATGCATTTGAAAAGGCTGGATTTAAATGTATTAAAGAGGAACGACAGTACCACATGCCAGATGGTCTATATCCTATTTACATGTTTGCATTACACTCTTGTGATACTGCAAACTAAGTTTGTTAGGCTATATTGCATTAACTAAGTATTTATAACATAAAATAATAGACAAATTTCAAGTCAGACTATTGTTATATTTTGAATATCACATTGTCTTGATTTGTAACAGCTGGATATTTTTTTAATATTTAATCTGTACATAAAATTATTTAAGTAAAATTTTTGATATACAATATTGGTAAACCACATTTGATAAATCACACTTTATACGCACACTTAAAAATACATATTAATCACAAGTAAAAAAATATTCAATAAAGACGATCTCTAGATTATACACCATTTAAATAAATATCACGCTATTTTTGTTAAAAAAATGTGATTCAAAGCTTTAAATTATATTTATACATTAATTAAAATATTTGTAAAATTAAAAATTAATCTATTTTGGTCTTATTTTCTCATAAAAGAAACGTTGATTTGCGTCTTGTATGGAAGCATTAATAAGACGTTTTTTCACAGCATGAAATTGAGATAGAGCATAGTTATACAATTCATTTTCCATCTTCCACACAACAGATTTTTGAATTTTCCTAATTGTTTCTGGAAGTGGCTCAATCTTTTGTGTAGTTTGCCTTAAATGAGATTTGTTATCTATATGACATAAAATAAAACATTAAAGAAAATGTTTATTCATTTAATATAACACATTTTTTAATGTACTTACTATGCAAGAAGAGATCATGTGCACCTTTAAAAAATCTGGGTAGTATAGTTTGAAGAGTTAATATAAAATCTGATAATTCTTCAGTGACTCCCACTAGAAGATAGTGTTGCTGTATATTATGTTTTGCTTCCTCTAAGGCCCATTCATTACCAACTTCCCTAAAATGAGATTAATCGAAATTTAAGTAAAGAAGTCAATCATTGTAAAGTAGCAAATATCATTCTTTAGTATATTAAGCATCTAGAGAGGAAAAAAACTTGGACAACCCAGAACACATATAAATTGATACCTAAGCTAATATTAAGGATGGCAAACATGAGTTCTGGGCTGGCCAATTTTCCTCTCATGATATGCATGTTATTTTTCCTCATACTAGTACCAAAATACACATTTCTCAAGCAATATTGAACTTGTGGTACAAGTATGAAAAAAAATATATTTTGTTTCCACAAATTATATATTGTATTCACCAGCAAGCTGGATTATGCCCACAGAGGAAAGGAATTTGAAGCCACATGTTATTAGGATCACAATCTGCTTGACCTGCATTGACACACTCATCAAAAGTCTTAGTATCTCCGTGTTTTCTTCTAATTAAGTGAGGCCTAAAGTTATCTCCATATCTTAAAAAGTAATAGTACGAAACGAACCTATCCAATGGCTTGCGCAGCAAGTTTATATACAGTGGATTACTGCCTAGGCCAAATCTAAAACCATTTAAATGTCATAAGCCTTATAAAAACCAATATTTATTTTTATTGTAAATAAATACCAACTTTTTGAAGTCTAAAAAAGCCATGTGTCCATGGTAAAATGCAGGCTTGATAGAATCCCAGTGACTTACATTACGGACAAATTGAATCTAAAATATTCAATAATCTATTGAAACAAGTACATATAAAATGACTAGTGTACATTTAAATCAATATGTAGACTTACTTGATTAGGAAGCGTAAGAGTATGCATATTACTGGTTACATTTATGTGAAGTGCATGGTATTTATTTTTTTTGCACAAATCATATAAAACTCCTACAAAACTTGTTGAGCCAGTTTTTGGAACTCTATTGTATATAACAACAAAATTGTTGTTATCCGATATCGGTTGTGCTTGTGGTTGAAGTTCAGGTATGGGACTATTCTTAATTTCAGTTTTAAGTTGCAGAAGAGCATTGTCTAGAAAATATGTAATAACATAGACATGATATTACAATTTCCGTTTAAAAATTACATAAATAAATATACTCTATAAAAATAAATAAATATACTAACGTAATTTTTTATTATTTTCTTCTACACGATTTAAGCGTATATTTTCATAAAAAATAATTAAAATGAATGCTAATAATAAAACCCATTGAAAAGAAAAATTTCTAAGTAACATTGTAACTCTTCATTTGAAGCTTTTTGTTTACTTTACAACAAACATAACCTTTTTGACTAAGCCTACAGTTTAAAGATCACAGTCATACTGCTCCAATATATGCTACACATCAGTATACCTTTATATATATATACGTAGTTTGATTATTGATAGTATGAATGTATATATAATAATGGTTGCAGTTCCACATGAAATTCCTATTTCTAATACTTACAGAGAGTCAGAGTTGAGACTTTGAGAGTAAGTAGTGAAAGTACCGAATTCGGGTAATTTTTTATAATAAATGGAAAAGAAACTTCTTATTTTTTCATACTTATAATAAATAAGAAATAAATTAAAAATAAATTAAACTTATTCATAGTAATTATTATTTAATTTAATTAAAATAATAAATAATTTGAGTATACTTATATGGAAATCATTGAATATACTACATTACTACCTCTATATTCTATCTTATTTAAAAGATATAGTTAAGAAACTGTTATTAGTTTTTCATGATAATTTGAGTTATTACTATTTATATTTGTTTCAATTAATAAGTAATTCATTCAAATAGTTATTTAAATCCTCAAATTAGTAGTTATTTTAAAAATGATAATATATATCAAACTCGATATAGTGTCCACAGTTTGTTACAACTTACAACTACTGCATTTGAATAAAAATTAAAATATCTTATTAAATGTGGTATAAAAGTACCTAATTTTAATTTTAAGGTAATATTAAAAAATATATTTTTTGATATTTTTTTTCAAAATTATAAAATTTTTTATTAAGAAGAAAAACAGGTATATTTAAGTGCTGCAGTACCTACAATACAATCAATTTTCAACATAATACAATGTTTTTAATTTAAAATTCTCCCGCGTAAACATTCCTATCCTTTCGGCAATAGACTGGAGATGTCTCTGATGACTGATCTCCGGTTTCCCAACAAAAAACTAAACATAAATAATAAGAGAAGCAAGAAGGGCAACATTCGCGCGCGGCCTCTTGCGCTACCTCCGCGCAGCTCTGGTCCGCCGCCGCCGTCGCCGCCTGACTGGCCTCCTTGGTCCTCCGTTTGGAGCAAGCAAAGCTCGTGCATATGCGTCAGTTCGGGGACGACCAGCGTTCCGTCGCGTTCTGCGCTGTGTGTACACATCATCATAATACACTCACACGCGCTCTCCTCTCATACTCTCCCACAGCAGAGAGGGAGAGAGACACACACACAACACCCGCGCGAGCTCCCGTTTCTTTTTTTTTCCGCTCGATGTGTATTGGTTTGTAGCAGCTCGCGAGAAAGAGAAAGAGAGAGAGAGAGAGACAGAGTCAGTTATACATATTATCGTCGACGAAAACGAGAAGAGACAACCTCGGTGTCTGTCTCTCGCGACTCGCTAGTTCTGCGTGCAGACGTGTGTGCGAGCGCCCAGTTTTGCACGGGTGAGCGGGAGAGAAAAGGAGCGATCTCGCGAGAGAGTGCGCGAGATATCTGTAATTACCTTGCGAGGGGTCAAGATATAAAGTGGCGAACGTGTAAGTGTGCGTTGCATCGCGGATTCTGCGCGAGTAAGAGCGAAGACGAGGAGAAAAATACGTCGGAGCTCTGTGACATCGCGCAAGGGAGTAGCAACTGCAGGTGAGTTTTGTCGCGAGAGCGTCTCGCTCCAACCACAAATTCGCTCTCCGACTTCGCGAATCTTCTCAGCGTTTTTCTGCTCCTTTTTCTCTCTCCTCCGTTTTTGTCCCCTTGCAGCCGCCCCCCCCCCCCACACCCCTTGTGAACTGGTGTGCGAGGATGTTCATGTGCCTTTAAACTCCAGCGTCCCAAAAACTCGTCTCTCGAGTTTCGGAGTTGTACGTGTATACATATCTCTGTTCCTCTCTATCGTTCCTAACCTTTAACGTTAGCGGTCCATTTTCCGCGAGATAGAGAGAGAGAGAGACAACGAAATCTCTTCCGCGTTGTTTGTGTATATACATTGGCCAGTGACGGAATTATGTGTTCTATCGATGCCAAGAAGTGAATCGGAGTGAGATGAAGGTAGATCCAGTGACTGGTGTCAAACAGTCAAACGGTGGAAGGCCTTTTGAGAGGTTATGAAGCTTGCGCTCCGTCTCTCTTGCTCTTGTGCTCCTGCATAAGCAAGCATATGTGTATATATGCGTGAGCATGTGTGTATATATGCAGAAGTTCCGCATCTTCTTTCTCGCCGTAGTCATCGTCGTCGTCGATACATCGGCCTCTCTGCCATTGCCCTATTCCAGTCGTTGCAGCTCCAGCTTCAGCAGCCTATGCATTTCTCTCTTGCTCCGCTTCCTCTTTTTTCGTAGCGCATAATTATTCATTTACCTGCCTTCTCTCGCCACTTCGCTTCATTTATACTCTGATGTTTGTGCAAATAAGCGACGGGACTGGACTGGAGCGTTGATTTTTTAAGGTTATATACCCGGAGGCATTTTTTCTTTTCGTCTCTCTCTTTGTTATGCACTCTTGGGGTTTTTTTTGCCCTTTTTCCTCGCAGCCCTCGGATTTTCTGTCGCTCCCCTTGTATGCGCTACACAATACATAAAAATGACTTTGACATGTTGGTCATTAGAATGATATTAAATCAATGATATCTCGTGTGAAGAATCTATGTTTTAAGTGATTAGGTTTTTACCAAGCAATCACTTAGGTTTTATTTCATTATATCTTTTAAACACAAATTATGCCATTTTTGACACGACATACAGAACGACTTCAAAACTAGATATGCAATTTATTTAGATTGAGTACTTCCTTATGTAATAGTGAGCTGTGCCAATTTTTTCATTTTTCCATGAAAAAGGTTTTAAAAATTGAAAACAACTTTTAATCAAATCAGAATACATCATGGCTATGTTCGTTGCTACCATTTCCATGCAATTCAATAATACTTTCTTTATTCTATTTGCAAATGAACAGTAGTTGTTACACATGTATTGGAATGGGCACTTTGTTATTGTTTATGTTGACACAGAACACATTAAGATGACACAAAGATTTCTGAATTCTAGTAGAGATTTGGCTAATGTAAAAAAAAACGTGTACCTAGCTCTTGTTTAGTAAATTATATTAACAAGCCAGGTGTCAAACTTTTATCTACAGTCTGCGCAAACTGTCAGACACGATTAAAGCTATGAAATCAACGTATCGTAACCTACTGAGACACTTTTCAATTTGTGTGCCCAACGATAAAAACGATAGAAAGTTCACACTTTTACGCGTTGTTTGTTTGATCAAACCCTGCATGAATGTCACAAAAAAGAGTCTTTAAGTCTCTGATACAGAAAATACTATAAAAAGCGTTAAAACTTTTAATTCCATCGGCAGAGAGAAACCTCCCCTTTTTTCCTCGACTTTTACGATAGCATTTAGAAAGCGGCCAGCCTACGTCGTCAAAAACAATAGAAATCAGTGAAGATAGTCGCGGTCTCGGCGAAAATGACTCCGCTGACGTAAAAAGCAAGAAGCGAAAGAGAAAGGGCGAGAGAAAGAAACAGAGAGAGAGAGAAGAAAAAAGTCATCTTTCTCGCAAAATAGTTGCACTTGGCGTCCTCGCGTTTATCGACTTTCTTGTTCTGGCGATCGGTGTAGCCCCCCCCCCTTCCGAAAAATAAAAAAAATCTACAGCCTCTATCTTTTTGCTGCGCTCTCGTAAAGCGGATGATGCCCGTTTCACGCTCTTGCTCTTTTCCGCGCAATGTATGTGGACGAAATCGAGTGAAAATTCCTTTCTTCCCGCGATGATCCCTAGTGAGTTTCATTCCATTGCAATACCTTTCATAATCTGAAGGAAAAGTCAAAAGTTAAAATCGAATTTTCTCTACATACCCGTCCTGATTTAATTAAGTAGCCGTGGGAAATTGAAATTCCTGCGTCATTATCCTCCTTCCATTAGATGAAAATTTGATTTGTCGCTTGATGGGAAGTATGTACCTGCGCGCGTGCGCGTGTCACGCGAAAATTTATGACAGCGAGTTGGCAGTCCACAGTCGTCGGTTAAAATTTATGAAAGGATAAATTTTCGAAAACAATGTCAGCGGCCCTTCATTGATTATTTAAATGCCACTTGGAGAGAGCACAAGGATATTCATTGCGGTCGCTGGTCTCCCTTTTTGACCGGAATTTATTATTTGTAGAGAGGAGTTGCGATTAGGCGCAGCTGGAATTAATGGAGTGGAGGCCAAGACTCGCAGTTGGAAATGATGGAAAAATTTTCTTTATTCGTTGTAAAAATTCTGGTTTCGGCGCATGAGAGATCAATACTATAAACATTTTCTCCCGAGCTCGATTTAAACATATAATTTAGAGATATATCAAATGGAGGCTGAATAACAGCAGTATGCACGAAATTAAAAAAGTATTCTATGACTGCATATTTGATACTATCAAATCTGGGTGGGTAATTCAAAACGGAGTGGTGAGAGAGTGACAAGCACTATATTATATTGTCGGTTCCGTATAAAAAATCGACATCTCAGAATTGCGCTCAAGAAAGGTGATATATTAGGATATCAAGAATTTCTGTGGCATTAGCCAGATCACCTTTCTTGAATGCAATTCTGAGATGTCGCCTTTATATACGGAACCAACAATATAACACCACTTTCCAAAAGAATAAAACAAATTAACCTCATAATTATTTATGATATCTGAAAATTGTAACACGGTAGACTTAGTATTGGTTCAAAATACGTATAACAGAGACTTAATTAGATTTCATAAGCAGGATACTTTGTTTTTAGTTTTGTATGCCCGGAATATTCTTTATTTCAAACTACAGTTGTACTACATTTGTTTCGAGTTTGACTATGATTATATATTATCGGAATATGTTAAGTTTTAAGTATGTATTTCCTTATATAAATTAACTATAAAAAAGAGTGTTTCTGATAAGAAACTTTTTTGAAATTCAAATATTTATAGCATTTTTTTAAATAATTAAACGTTCGGGAATACATTTTCATTGTTTATTTCTACCAATTTATGTAATGACGTTACATAGTTCTTTCAAATACAATTTAACTTGTTTGAGTAAATAGATTTTCTCTTTCTTATGAAAATATACTTCGACCTTCGTCTGCTTTACTCTCATCCGAAACTCGCAATGGCTCAGTACATCGCCTTGATTTATATAGAATCCCAGGGAAGTAGAGCGACTGAATAGGATTTCGCGCCTCCGTACTCGCAGTTACAAGATACAATTTCCCAAAAAAATAAATCAGTGAAGAGAAAAGAAGCAGCGTCGTTGCGTTTTTTAACGACTCTTTATACCTGTACGCCTCTCTCTCTCTTTTTTTTTTACCTCAATTAGAATGACGTAGCGCAACACAGGCGGTGTGCGGGACAGCAAAAATGCGCAAATAAAGCTTACGTAATGGCGCGGCACTGCGACGAATGTGTGCATACGATTTTTCCTCTTTCGAACTTTTCGATTTCTTGGGATTTTTCCCCGGGCTTCTTTTTTCACGCCCCCGCGCCTCGTAACTCTTCTGCCAAACAATGAGTATTCATGGAATCTGAAGCACCTACGGCGTTTTCGATGCATGATTTTCCCCCCTGCCTTTTTCTTTATACGCCGTATAAACTCGCGGGACGGAAGCTGCTGACTAAATTATCATATATGGAAATTGAAAAATTATTTTCACTTAATGCGTATATGTTTATTTATGACTTGAAAGTAGGAGGGACAAAATCTCATAGAGGGTAAACTGTGTGCCCGTAAAAATTGCGAGTGCGTTGCCGTGAACTTGTTAGCTTTATGTGAAATTGATGTGCAACAATTTTCTATGCCTTTTAAACTTATCGGACATAACAACGACAATAATTGCAATGTAAATATTAAGAGCGATAAAACAATGAATTTGACCTGAAAAAAACACTGTTATCGGTTTTCTAGTACTCTTCGCTTAGTTAAATAGCATACCATTTAAAAAAAACAGTAAATAATAATGTATGCAGACTATAGAAAAATATAATATGTGAATTAATAATTTATTAAGTGTACGCGCTTATAAATATTTGAAAAGACTATATTGTAGAGTCCATTCGTAGAAATAACTGATACTTAAATTTTTATTAACATATGCACAAATAACTATAAGTATAGTAGCAAGTACCTATAATAAATGTATATTTTAAAGTATATGAGAAATAAAAAAAAAATTTCAATAATTAATATTCACATGTTTTATTTCAAATTAAATTTTTATATCTATATAAATTATTATATATATATATAAGGTACAATAAATTAAAAAGTAAGCAGTAAAAAGATTGAATTCTTTTTAACAGTGAAATATGAGTTTTTCACAAACTCGATTATTCACAGTTTATTTCACACCCATCCATTACTAGGATCTCCGGTATCAATTGTCATTCAACGCCAGAATTTAATTTCACACATTCCGTTCCTCGGGGATTCGATGGTAGTAGTGAATTTTTATGGAAATATCGACCTTCCCTCTGAATCCATTATGTATATAAAAAAAATGTATTCAGCGCACAAATAAAAAAAAATCAGTTTTCAATTAAACGCCACGTATAAAATTGTATAGCAAACTCAGCACAGCCGCCATTGCATATCAAAAGTTTTCGAGTATCGTTGCATCTTCAGCCCTTATATATATATATACATAATACGCCCAAACGCGGAAAAGCCTTAGCGTAGCTGCGGGGGATATATCGGTGGATTGGGCTCTCGCATTTTATATCCAAGCGAAACGACGTCTCTCGCTATACCGCCGGCAGAACGCATGCAGGCGGCTTAATGGGCCGAGAGCGCGACATGCGAGGCGGTTACTCAATAATTGGCTCGAATTCGACGCCAGACAACCGCGCATATACCGCATACATGTATATTCACACACACACACACACACATATATATGTATGTGTGTACAGGCCTTTCGTCGAACTGCCGCCTGTCAGCGAGCAGGCGACGATCGACTCGCACGAACCTCGTCGCTCCTCTCTCGTCGTCGATAAACCAAGAGAATGACTCTATATGTATATAGGTGGGGAGAGAGAGAATAGCCTCTCCTCCTATTCCTCCTCCCCTTTGGCTCACCCGCGTTTCGATGTGTCTCTAAACAGTTTTTTTCTGCAATGCTCGCACATGCTAATTCCGCGTTTTGTACACACACACGTGTTCATCTCGCTCTTCTTTTTGTGCGCTCTCGGATAAATGACGGCTGAAATTACGTAAAAGCTTTTTTCGCGCGAGGAGCAGCTGTTTTCCACGACCGCTCGAATGTCGAATGTCGATGCATATACAGCGCTTTGCATTTTTTTTTTCGAGTGATTGCACAATTTTTTTTTTCGTGTTTGCACAGGTTAGAATATTGCTTGATTCGCGATGCTCGGAGTTCGATAATAAACGTGCGATGGGCTTTTTTTGGGTGGCTATAACTGAACCTCTGCAGTATTCGCAGCGGAGCTCAAATGTTTGAGTTAATAGTGCGTACAGTCGGTGGCAAAATATTTCGGGACACGTCGTGTACAGTTAAAGTTCAAAAGTTACATTTGGCTTCTTGTCGAGCATTTCACTTGTTTGTTGACATTATCATTTATTTGATACTATTATAAATAATTACTAGCTCATGCGCTTATTGTAACATTTGTTTTCACTATATAGTTCACTATAATTTTTAAATCATTACAATGTCGAATGTCATAATTAATTTACTTCGTGAAAAATAGATTCAGATGATTTTACTGTTCAACTAGTATTGAACAAGTTAACTTTGTGTGTAATTCTTTTCATCTTATCTATGAATTCGAAATAACCAATTTCCAAGTAGAACAAATTACCTTTACTTAAACAAAACTCAATCTATTGGGTCATCGAGACACGAGTCTAACTTTTCTCCACCAGCTATAGTCTTTCAGCGTCACATTACTTGATACTAACGAATAGAGCCACTCGAAACCTATTGGTTAGATATCGCGTATGCTCCCAGGTAATTTTTTCGCTCGCACGAGAGCCTACCACCTCATTGTTCGTGCGCAAACAGAATCATTTGCGACACAAGCCGTGTGTAAAATGACGAAAGGCGAAAAAGAAGAGGAGCTACAAGAGCAACAGCAGCTGCAAAAAAAAGGGGGGGGGGGTCAAGGTGGCAATTTTCTCCCTCTCTATATCATTACTTGCCTTTAACAAGAGTGCGCCCGTAATCGAATCGTCTAAGGAAGTAGACCGACGCCTTTGATTAGCGCCCAGACACACGACGGATCGGAGCTGAGGTTGCGTTACTTTCTTATACGCTCAGCTTCCTTTGGCCTCCCCCTACATATACCTTGTAAACAAGCCATTCTTTTCCAATACTGTGATTTCTGACAGGGGCGGAACTCTAGATATAGACGGGATAAATTGGCTTTTTGATTTCATAAAATTAATCATTTTTGCATAATAATTTCTGCCAGAAATTAAAATATAGAAACTATAATTTTCATTTTTACCATCTTTATTACTTATTGAGCTACTATTAGGACTGCTATAGATTATTGTGTAAATTCAAGCAGTTTGTAATAATAATATAAGATGTTATATCAAATATGAAACTCTATTTTTAAATATAATCCTCAACTCGTTTGGATTGCAAGAGTCTCTTATTCTTGAACATTGGTTCTGAACTTATATTTTTAATGAAACACGAATCATGAGCAATACAGTTAATAACCATTTTTTAGATCAATCGAAGCTATACGCACCTCGCGTGATCAAAAGCATCGTACAAGATTCATTTTTGTAAGTGCTTTTCCTTGTAATTGTGAGTCTTACCTTTAAAGTTTGAGTATATTATAGATCATGCAATCCTAAGCTTTTTGTTTCATTATACACACATCAGTTGAGAATTACAGCTATTTGAAGATTACAATAACTTACTTCACGCCACGAAAAGTAATTTACAAGCTGAGCTCTCGTGCCTTGTTCCTTGTATGTTGTCAGCCTTATATATATATATACATATATATATGCACTTAAGTACAATGCGCTTTATCTCGTTAGCAACTAACACTGTATGAACCTGGACGATAAAGCGAGTCTTTTAACTTTGATTCATTATACTCGAATAAGTTTTGCGAGTATCTACGAAAGGAGTATAAGATTTATGTATTTCTAGTCCATTTTATTATACTTAACTTATATAGTGAGCTGTTTAGGAAAAGTAGTGCTCGAATTGGTTCTTTTGTTTAAACTGTAATGCAGACTACTTTATAAAATTGTCAGGATTTATAGCATCGAGTGCCAAAGTAAAATAAGCACACTACTTACACTACTTCCACTACTATTTATTTCCAGTTGTTTTGAATTTCATTTTTTTCTCACTGACGAGTAAAAAAAAACATATCATAAATAATTTATCACGGATATTTCGGAACGCGAATGAAAAAAGAGCAAGATATTAGCTCGTCTACTTGTGAAAATACACTCGTAATCTATAAATACTTCAAGTCGGTTTAGTCGCCTCATGTGCCAACCTGTTACTCGTTACGCGAGCATCGCGCACATATGTTTACATAAAAAAAGTGTGCCTCGTTCCGCAGAAGAACTCCGAGTCCTAAACTTGAAAGAGAGAGAGAGAGAGAGAGAGAGAGAAAATAACCGTGTGTCAAAAAAGAAAAAGACGTGGAATATACGAAAGAGAGCTGATAGAAATGCGAAGAAGTTTTGCGACGCGGCGATCGCTTCAACTGTGCACCTTTACTCGCGATAAAGGGAATCCCGGAGTATACAAGGAGACGGGGATGTTTGGTAAAGTCGGTAAACGCCGAGAAGCTTAAAATGTCTTGAATTTTTAAAAAATAAATTTTTCATCCGCTGAATCGCTGTGATGACTTTTTTCTCCAAGAGCCCTGTCACGTCTATTTATGAATGTTTATTTTTAAGTTACAAATTTATGTGGTATAATGGAACTAAAGGGAAGTAATAGCAAGTGATGTTTTTTCTTTAATTGGAGTGTTGACGAATGAACGTCACGAACGTGAATTTGTTTAGGTAACAGTGAAGCATACATGTATGTAAGATTGTTGATAAATTATAAAAGAAACAATAATGGATGTTTTGATACAAAATATGAATATATTATATTCTGTAAACTTCTATATCAAATAATATCATTGATAAACAGATTATTCTGTAAATATAGATAACTTATTGCTTTCATATATAAATAAATTTCATCAATATTGTACATTTTCTGTATATATTATATTCTACTTTCAAAAAGAAAATTTAAGAATAGTAAAATTAATTTTGATGATATAATGCAGTGGCTAAGCGATTAAATTGTTAATCGATAAGCTCAAAAATTCACTTAGTGCAATGTAATCCTGACAAAGTCAGTTACTCTATTACGGAGAATGAAATTTCGGGTTTACGCATGCGTTTGAAGCTTCAATTTGAAAAGTATTGATTAGTGTTCATATTGACCTAAAGCATGCGTGAGGTTTATCAGTGGGCCTATAATAGATTTTATCGACTATCCAACAGTTTATGGCGATGTAATATTGTGGCCAAGTAATTAAATGTATAGTTTATCCGGAATGCGCGAAGAAATAAGTTAACGATATAGAATTTCGAGAATTACTTTTTTAATGTATACAGACAGAGACAGTGTAAGTTGTTTACCGATAAAATTCCACGAAAATGTTACCGCTACGTTAAAACTATTACCGCGAATACCTTTATCTGCTTTAGTTTGAACGCTTGCCTTAAACATTCTTCACGCGATCTGTGCAAACTAATCAATACCACCCGAGCAACTGTTAATGCAAAACTCGCTTCGCAGTGTTGCAATTATTGTGAAATAAACTACAATCCCGTTAGGGACACTGAAATGAAGCGTTACTCTCGGTACGTCGGTTCGGTGGAAAAAGGACATATCTGAAATTTTAGTTTGGAAAATGTCCTGTTTGTCCAGCATATATTTTTCATTCAACTTTAAATCGGTAGCAGTGACACGGAAAATTAAAATTATAAATAAACAGATAACGATAATGGTAATCTTACTATAATATTATAATATTATTATTTATTTATTTATAACTTTAATTTTCCGTGTCATTGCCACCGACTTAAAGTTGAAAGAAAAAAATATGCTCAACAGATAGGGCTTTTTCCAAACTCAAATTTGAGATGTATCCTTTTTCCACTGAACCGACGAGTAGTAGCCGAAACGTCGTTCGAATAAATATATATATATAAAAAAGAATACGATGTATTCACTCATTCACTCTTGGCGAAAGTACGTAATACGCTCCACATCTGCAAGAGTGGATGGAAAAGCGATATTGGATAGAACCGTAGGAGACACACATACACACACACACACACACACATACCAGTTTCCCTTCTCGCATGTCAGTCGGCAATTTTCCGCGCGTCTGCCACTACATCGAATCGCACGTGCATCGCTCTTGCGCACCTAACGTATAAAACGTGTGCGCAAATGTCTCTTCTTCTTCGTTTATCTTATCGTCGCTGTACAGCGAGCAATGGCTTTTTTTTCGGCTTATCGCCATCTGCTCGACTATTGAATAGTTAAACCCTAGATTTTATCGGATAATTTACTCGGAACTCCACCGTGTGATCCTTGTCACTAATTATCTCTATTTATTTGAAAATATGACCTTTTTCCCCTCGTCTTATCACTTTTTTACCGTCGCTTACGTTTCCTAGGCTTTTCCTATTTTTTTCCACTGCTCGGTGGATGTGCGTCAGTGGTACATACAAGTCACGCGTTGGAATTGTTTATTGGGCTATTGGACGTAAAAGGGACTTTTGTTTTATGATGGGATAAGCGAATGCTCTTCAAGTCGGGAGAAGAGAGACAGTTTTTATGGCTGATGAAGATTAGACTGAATGAGAAAAGAATGTTTGGATAAAAATTAAATTTCGCTAAATTATGTAGTCTTGTTTGCAGGAGGCTTTGTTTGATCGATTAGTTAAGATTGTGCAAAGTTATGCAAAAAGGATTGGAGTAAGTTGATTGTTCGGCTAGTTTGAACTGCTTCTAAAAGATAAATATCATAAAACATTTCTCAATATTCTTCGTTTCAAAGGAACTTCATTTCCTGTCAGCTTAATATTTTATAATGACAATTGTTCAAACTTATATTGCATCATGTTAATTATCATGATGAAACTTGATTAAGAACGTTAAGTTTTCCATTTCAAGTCATTTGAAATACTTTCTAAAGTTTAACGTACTTCTATAAAAATTCTTTAATTCCATTATGATTTTACTAATTATGAATCAAAGGCGAATGCACCGATTTCAAATAAAAATTAGTACTTATTATAGTGTATTAACTCTAAATTAAAATTAAATTGCTTAATGTGGCGAAATGACGCATCATACATTTTAATTCAGTTACACTCTCATTTTATCAAAAACATTGAAAGATGCGATAAACTGATAATTATATTTATCAATAAGGATGTATAAATTATTTGTTCCTGCACTACGACTGGCCATACCAAATCGCTGCATCACGAAAAATAATCGAATATTTCCGCCCCCCATTAAAGGTACATACGCGTGAAATCTATAAAAAGCCTTAAACTTAGCAACGCAAACACTCACACACACGAATAAAGTCCCCACGTATATGTACCCGAAGAGCGCAGGCGTAATTGTCGCCCTAACCACGAGGAGTTTTATTATTTGCATGAACCGATTCCTTAGATAAAGTGCACATGCTACCTCGATACATGGAGGGTCGAGCGCACACATATACAGACCACGTATAACACTTTCGCTATCGCTGACATTGAGAGATAAGGGAAATGTGTCGTCATCACGGTTGCGACGACGACGACGACGGCGACCTTGGATATCCGTTTAGGAACTCTCGAAAATTGTGTTTCGCACGTCTTGACTTTGCATATATGCATATAGATATATACAGTCGTGTATCGTAAGCTGCACGTTACTTCCGAGGCTATCGATTTAGGTCCACTCTTTGGGGGTACTCAATTATACGGTTGTAAGGATTGCAAAGTACGATTGATTTTGCGGCTCTTAGCTATGTGTTGTATAGGTTTTGCTTAGGGGCCAACTTTAACGATTCTGAGGTGTTACGCGGTGAAACTTTGTACACGAAGCGTATTCTGACGCTCAATTGTAGGAAGAGAGAACTCGAGGCAGTACATTCCTATGCGAAGATCGGAGCTGTAACGGTTAGTGAGGAGAGCACTGAATGAGGAGCATGAAAAATCGTAAGAACCCAGCTCGTATGTGACTTTGAAAGCGTCTCAAGAATGAAAATAAAACTGGTAGACTTACAAGTCTTACTTCGGTATATACTCGTTGAATGGAAATCATTTATATTTCCTTTGTACATTTAAAAAGAATTTAAAAATTAAGGAAAAAGATGAATAGAAATAGGAGTGTAATAAGAAATGGCATAAATATTCATGACGAGATTTTTTCTGAATTTAAATTTTTTACGATTTTGCAACGACTGCACGTGATTTTGACATCTAAGCTTCATATTGAAGCTGGTCTTTTCTAGCTTTATTTTTCCTTTTAAAATATTCTTCGAGTCTTACTTAAGCTTAGCTATTAACACATGTATGTGTACTTTACCTTTCTTTCAATGGTCTTCTAAACACGAATAAATAGTTTCTAACTTGTTGAGGTTCATTTGACTTTTCTTTGAATAATTTGCATAAGAAAATCTTATTGAAAGAATTTTAGGCACATGACTAAAGTGGAAAGTTATTTTGTTAAATACGGTGTATGGTTTTAATATGTACTGTATCATGGAAAATAAATAAATGTACACTTTATACATTTACAAAGTCGAGTTAAAACACGTTGTGTCATGGAATCCAAACTATAAATTGTATTATTATAAAACTTAGTTAAATTTTAATTTAACAACAATAATCCTTTCTTAGAATCCATTTTATTTTTTTTTTTAGAGAGGAAGTAATAATTAGTCGTTATATCGTCTCTATGCTCGGAATAGATTTCCAGAAATTTCTTTAGAAATAAGAACGTCAAGTGCCAATCAAACAAATTATAGCTTTCCATTTTACACTTCTGAAAACCTACGAAAACTATATTTTTACCGTATGATCCCAGCGCCGTTGCACGTCCATCACAGCAGAAAGTGACCCGCGAGTATTTCCACATTAAAAGAGCTGATTCACGGCTGAAAATAAAAGCGGCTTACACTGGTCACAAAATTTTCGCGGAAGTCACGAGCTGCCTTACTTGCCGCCTATATAACATTCGCCACCGATAATATAGATATAATATCGGACTCGACGAACCGATCGCTCGATTAGCCTCGCTCTGTACCCTGGAATGCAAGCCGCACACCAGCCGCTCTAAATTTAGTTTTCGAATTTTCCACGTTTTCGCACTAGCGTGCGTTGACTGCGTATATGTATACACCGAAGCGGGTTCGTTAAACTCTCGGGCAGTCGCGCAGGTTTACACTGGATATATTCTCGACTTCTCTCTCGCTCTCCCTCTCTCTCTCTCTTGCCTAGTGTGTGGTCCTGTATACAGGCGCTAATCGCTCTTTTATATGCGCACTAAGCGCTGGTGTATGGCTAATTTTGTAATGGCCCGCGAAAACCGTAGGTTATCGTAGCAATGCTCCCCGGGTTTACTCTGGTACTGGAATGGTGTTTTTTTGATGTTTACTGAGAGCTCATGTGTAATGCGGGATAATTATGGGGAGCAAGAGCATATAAACAGGGGTGATTGATTGCTAATGACATTTTAAAACAGTTCATGATGTTTGTGAGTTTAACGAGGGTACTTTTTTTTAAGTTAATATGATGGTAAAGAGGTTTTTATAAAAAAATACATGAAAGTAAAGTTTGACTTCCTTTTATTATTTTAGTCTTCTAAACCTTTGTATTTGTATATTAAATTTCATTTTTAAATATAAAGTAATCAAATGAGTGAAATTTTGCACTGCAATTATTTCTCAATCTGCACAAAATTTTAATTGAATTAAGCACTTGAAACATTGCCTAAAATTTTATAGAAACTTGATAATTTTCTAAATTATGTAAAATATGCAGTTCAAAAGTTTTCCTTTTTCAAACTAGTTCTCGTAGAGAGAGAAAGAGAGAGAGAGTTTATGGCTCCGCTGAAAAATTAATGTTTCCAGTGAATATGTGTACGGAAATAGATGTTGCATAATTATTTTTTAATTTGCCATATGGAACAATTTAAAAAATTGAAATGCTTCCAAAGCAAGCATAAATATAGCTGCCTTAGCCTCGTTGGATAGAACATATTGATACTTACATATTCACGCGCAAAATAGTACAGCTTCATATTCTTAAGAAAATTCACGCTAGATTTTATAAAGCTCTTTTTATCATTATTTCTTCGAACCAGTAAGCATCCTATTGCGAGAGAGCAAACAAAAAGAGAACCCACTACTCACAAGCTGAAACTATTCAATTTCTCATCGATAAAGAAGAAAAAGCACACGCATTTAATAACAGACACGATGGGATTCGTTGCCTTGCATCACGAATCATTGCCACATTTAGACGCTATCTATCAGACTCGGAGTTCAATAAACAAAAGCTTTCATGGGGCGGAGGAAAACGATCGCTGATCATTCATCTCATCTTCCTTCGGTTACATATATATATATATTACTGCACCTATCCCCTGCTCTCAGAGGATGTAAAGCGGAAGACGAATGAATCTTCTATCGATGGATATATAAGTATATACGTACATACCGATGGGATTTTATTTCTTTCAAGTTTTTTCTGTGGAAAAAAAATTCGAACTCGTATTTCTATCCGTGTAGATGAACAGTATTCAATGGCAATAGCTATCTACTACTGTTCTATCGAAGTTCAAAGAAAGAGTCGTGCAAGGCCAATGAATCAAAAAAAAAAATGCTGGAGAGTATACAAGTGCACGGCTTTCCGTTTTCTCGCCGAACCACTTGCGGCTGTCCTCCTAAAGCGACGGTCGACTTTTTTCTCTCCGAGGGAAATTAAAGCGATCTCTCGTCGAATATTCCCGCCGTGGTGAGCGTGGAAAAATGGTGCGAGAGCTCGGTCACAGTCGCTCCGCAGTCGATTAAACCAATAGCCAGATGCATTGCTGTCGAATAAAAGTCAATCCGTGAGCCCGATCGTCTCTCTTTTTCTTTTCCCACAACCAATCCGTGCTCTTTCACACCCTCGTGCAAATTTACACACGAACGTATAGGCAGACGACGAGTGTCTAACGAAAACTCGTCCGACGTTCGTATAGCTCGTCGCTCGGCTTTCTTCATTTCCGGATAATGTGCGTGCGTCTGTGTGTGTGTGTGTGTGTGTGTGTGTGTGTGTGTGTATGTTGTGCACCGGCTGACACTCTCTTTCTCTTGGTACAGTTCCGCCACTTGTCACTGTACAAAAGCTAACTTTGTACGAGAGTGAACCTGACTGGTTTTGAATCGGGTTGTTGCCGTTACTGTTTTTTCTTTTTGTTAAGTCCTTTTTTTCACCAGTGCTAGTAGACTCGCTCTCTTATTTCTCGTGTAGATTACTGTATATAGCTTTTTGATGGAGGAGCTTTGATGATACCAAGGAAAAACTGGATACTGACCATGTCCAATATATAGGTCATCAATGGAAAATACTAATACCTATATATGCTTCATATAAGATGGAGAATATACATCCATAGAGTCGGAGCAATACTTACACCCACTATTGCAAAACTATGACCAATATGTGGTTTTACGTTTATTGCAAAACATGCGGCCCCCATATAGTCCATATATCCCAATACTTTCATTATTTATCATTTCTCATGGCTTTGTAGATGTAATAATGTTAATGAAAAATTAATTTAGTTTGTGCCAAAAAATCTCGAAATTGTATCGTTACCTATATCTAGGTCATAAGTTCTGAAATAAACGTGGGCTAGCGGATCCACTATTGGCCATAGTTTTCCAATACTTGATATAAGTACTGCTCCGACTTTGCGGATATTATATATTTTCCATGTATGAGAAACGCATATCGGAATTAGTATTACCCATAAATGATCCATATATCGGTATAGTCTTTGCAATATATTGGCATTAGAAATTATTTTTATATACATAATTATAAATTAACTCTTTAATAAGGCGAAAGAAACAATATTTATTTGAACACCACTCATACCGTACATGCGAAACCTTAAAAGCGTATTAATTTTAAAGTAAAATAACCAAATTAAATGATAGTCGATTAGTGTTTTCAACATTGTTAAAATAATAAGTATTGAATAGTAATTTTTCCTCTATAATTGTATTTAACAAATATCGGTATAGCGCAAGTTGACAAAGCGTTTATACACGGGAGCTTTTGAATGACCTAGTTTAAACTTCATTATACTAAAAGGGTACGCTTGGGGTCTTTAAATATTTAACGTTGTACTGATACAATTAAAAAGACAAAACGATAGTTGGGGGATCACACGTTGCTATAACTCAAGTCACAACGGAACATTATTTATTGTTGAGAATATTTGTTACAAAATACATAAGTTAATTCTTTCTTTATATGCAAGGAGTAAGCAAAAACACGAGGTGTCTGTTTACTTTTCATTTTCGAATTAAACTTTTCACAGTTCGGTGCAATTTCCCGATGCTCCGTGGTGCTCCTCCACTATAGAGAACGAGAATCTAATGGAATAATAAAGTTCGCGCCAACTTTCAAGCGTCGAGTAATTGATAATACGTTGGTGTGTGGATGCGGTTGGGAGCATGACCTTCGAAAAATGTGAGAACAAGAGCTGAGCGGATAGTGTGCGAGAGGAAACTGGAATTTGGCGCAAGTGATTCACGCGCCCCAGTTATATCATTATAATGTCGTTATTCGTTGACATCGGACAGATTCAATTGTTGTTTCTTTGTTTCCAATCAAAAGACAATATGCCAGCGCAGAACGTAAGAAGCATATCAATTCAATTGAAGATAAAATGTTAATCCATACTTATGAACTTAATTTAAGCATAAAAAACTACGCATTAAATTTTTCTGTAGAAAAATCCATGAAAAAGCGGTTTTTTAAAACTTTTTACAGTTTATGTATGATAAAACATTGATTTACTCCCTAAATTAATAAAATACATTTACCTAGATAATTTTTTTTAAACTTATTGTTTTGGCATAGTCCAAACAATAGCAGTTGTATATGCGCTGGAATCCTATCTTTAACTCTTAAAATTTGAATCATAACCTGATTTTTACGGGTTCAAATTTAGAGAGTATAAATTTTTAAAATCGAATATTAGTCTTCAAGCACTGACTTTTCAGTGAAAGTTGTAAAAGTTCATTGAAAAAGGATAATATAGAAAGAATAAAATAAAAATTTTGAGGACGTCGTAGCCATAAACATGTTTTTTAATTTCGTAATATTTTTTCTATAAATAATAATAAGAATTAATACTTGAATTTACGTGATTTATCAAAATAAAAACAGAAACAGTTGAGAAGGAGGATCATTATTCTAACCTCACCGCATTTTTCCAGAATTTTCATTACAGTTTATAAGATAGCATAAATAGATCGATTATGAAGTGTGATAATCATTCTTTATTGAAATGTTGAGGCTACTCTTCTTCCCTTTTTTAAAATATACATATGAAGTATCTTTTCGCTAACAAAAACGAAGCGAGGGAAGGGGAAAGTATTAGCGCCCCGATATCCTATTCAATTCTTTTGGACGTTTGCTAAGCAGTTTGATAATAAATTATATAACATAATCCATATCTGCGCCTTTCGCCATCGCGGCATATTTAGAGGCAATTCCGAAGGTAACCCACTGAGCAGCTATCCAATCATATACACCAACACTGCAACTCTACGCACGCAGAAAAGAGAAAACTGTGTCGCATATAAACTCGGGATCGGTAGCTGCTGCTGCTGCTGCTGCACTTCCTGCATCCCAGTGCTGTTTATTATGCTCGCAAAACGAGAGAGCGAGAGCAAGAGAGAGCGTATCAACAGTCGAAACCCTATATTATCCACTTGGCGTTACCTCACGACTTCGCACGCGCCTTCTTTACCGCCACTTTACCCGAGCGTTCACACACCTAACTTTCGCACTCGTACATGTACTTGCAAGATCCCATGTGCTTCTGTACATGTAAAGAGGTGTGTACTGGGTAGTATTACCGCGGCTAAGCGAAATGGAAAGAGCTCGCAGATCTCATGTTTCGTTTATACCCTGCTTGATTCCTCTTACCCGAGTAAAACTCTGCAAATTACCCTCTTTCGTATTTAGCTTATTTAGCCTATGTTGAGATGGAGAGTCGAGCTGTCCGAGAAGTTATTTTTCTATGCTTAGGTCCGAGACTATATGTTATTGGCTTCTTTTCCGCATCGATGATGCGGAAACGTCGTTCTATATTCAGTGCACAACTTACTGTCTTGGTATTTTAACTGAATTATTGGGTATGATTTTAATGACTGCTTGTTGCGGGAGTTTTTGCGGGACTATCTATTGCAGGGTCGAATAGTAGAACAGCCACTAACGTTTTTGACTTGATTTCTTTACCAGAAATTTCTCTATTTAAAGATTTATATTCCTCTTTATACGTTTTGTTTCAACAACAATATATTTCAAAGAATTAAGGGTTAGTTTTTATACGTAAGGAACTTAGTTTTGTACGGTTATCGAAAATGATACTGTAACAACACTCAACATCAAAATTTATGTTTTGAAATAAAAGAAGTGACCTTCTCTTATTCAATGACCTACTTTAGATTTTTCGTCCATCCAAGCTGTTTCGATTATGATTTATTTTAGCCTTCTATCAGGCGTATAAACAAGGTTGTCTTACTCTGAAAATTTAAAAGTATACACAATATTTTGAGTAAAATCAGGAGTTTCAAATTACCGTTGCATCTGCCATTACCCACGCAACGCTATTTATTCTAATACACCCGACAATTTAGTGATCAGTGCTAAGCTGGTATCGGCATCAACGACGATCCCTTTCCTTAAGCCTCCTACCCAAAAACCAAGTCACAAACAACCTCGAGCACATAAGAAGGGATCCTTGGCTATCTGCCCATCCAGAATATTTTTTCCCTCCCCAGCCCTGTAGTATACAACAATATAAATTAATCAGCCTAATCTTCTTCTGTTACAGCCTCTTCCAGTATCATCGCTCGCAGCAGCAGCAGCGTCATCAACATCAGCACAATGACGAGGGGCGAAATCGGTGAAAACTTGGTTTTTCCACGTCTACGTGAGTCTCGCAGTCGTCGATAATCCTCGATGCTCGTTTAGGCAAACCGCGAAAAATCTCGTCGAAGAGAAAACGTATAAAAGCAGGGACGGAGAAAATCAGCCCCCAAAGAGAGTGACAAGGGCAATGTCGAGAAAAGCGCGTGGATGCTCACCACCACCGTCGCCGCCACGCAGTCGCCGTCGTCGCTGCTCCTCTTCAGCCCAGCATCAGTATAAACAGCAGCAGCAGCAGCATCAACAGCAGCAGTTGGGTTCTTCTAACAACACGAGACCCGCCGCATGACAGCCTTGAACCTAACGAAACGCCTCGCACTCTCTCTTTTACTTTCGTGTTCAATCGCATCTCCTCCCTTGGCTCTCCCTCGTCCCTGTGTGTGTGATCGTAAGGTCACCAAGTCCGTGTGAGTGTGTGCGTGTCGCAACAGCAGCACACGTGTCGGGAGAGAAGAAAAATAACCAAGGGGAGGGTCACGAACTCTCTCGCGTCTTTTGATTGTCTGCGTTATAGGCTTGACCTGCACGCGTAATAAATAACATATATAGAAGAGAAAAGGGAAAGATATTTATATACGTATATAGAGGAGCTATATATATATATATATTTTGTGGCTAAGGAGTGCGAAGGTGCGCGGCAAATCTTTCGGATTAATGAGGTGAATAGTAATAATATGGCTTTCATGATGAAGAAGAAGAAGTATAAATTCTCGGTGGAGGTCGGCCTCGAGGAACTGACCGCGGTGCCTTTCGTCAGTGCTGTGCTCTTCGCCAAACTCAGGCTGCTCGACGGTGGCTCATTCGTCGACCATTCAACGAGGTGAGCTCATTTTATCCTCTTTTTTTACTTCTTTTGGCTCTTCAAATCGACCAGCTACTTTTTTTTACTATGTTTTACAATGTTTGTATATGGTATTATTGATAAATTGGATTATTTATTTCGTATAATCCTAGATATAGTTAGTCCTATTAAGTAAGGTACTCGCGATAAACCTTTTCTGGAATACTATGCAAATCAAAATCTCATACCAAGGCCATTTTTTAATATTAGCACCAAACCATACATTTTTGTAAGGAAAATAAATAAAATTGAAAAAATACATTAAACATAACTTGTATGATATTCGTAGGGAATGTTAAAACTCATTGCCTATGGACAATAGGTATGATATTGCTTGTCATTCAGAGTACATTTTAATTTTAAATTTATGTTCTTTTATTACAAATTGCTATACACACTTTATAAAAATCAAATTTTTTTTAGTTGGACTTGTTATACGCACGCTTCATGAATAGTGTATTTTTCTTATGATTTATGAGCTTCATGAAAACAAACTATGAATTTTTATTCACAAATTATATGACAAAAACCTTTTTAACGAGTACGCGCGGAAAATGCCATTATCATGTATGAATACCAGTGAAGAAATATAATTTCAATCAAGGTTATTATTAATTTTTAGAGTAGAAAACAGGCATTTGAATTTCACCAGTGAACTTGTGTGCATATATAGGTAGAAGTAAACTATTAGCGAAGTTCTACTTTTCGAAAAAAATTACGTTTATCTAAATAAATAAAATATTTACTATGCATAAACATTCTAAGCTTGACTGTGCCATTTATTTAGTATAATCTCTAAAAAATAAATTTCATTTTCATTTTATAATCAAGTGCATGAATATTCAATAGAAGCTGATTCAAATTTGCGATTGTATTTAGTATTCTTCATAATTATTGCGCTTAAACGCAAAATAAGGCTTTATCTGACAAGGAAAACATTATTTCGACGTTTTTTTCAAGAGCCACGTACTTGGTGCGTTTACTTTATAAACAATATCGATATAATTATAACCATTTTATTTTACTTGCCGCTTCAGTCAACAAACAAAATTCGCTTTGCCAGCAAAGTAGTTTTTGCTATTCTTCCTTTGAGCCAAGGAACGAAAACATTTTTATTTCGATGAATCAAATATCGATTATGGCCTTTCCCCTCCAGTGAGTATTGCAGCGGAAAGTCTTTCCAAATGCTCTCTGGTGCGGCTATAGCCAAGCAGGCACAGGCGATTGCGCCATTGTAAATTTTCCGTTGAAACTCCTCTTACTTTTAATATCTATTTCTCTAGATTTTTGTGCTAATAGAATATAAAACAAAGTTATTTTTTTATTTAAAAGATCTTTTACAAAAAATAAATGGTTATAATAGCAATATAATATTGATAACTAATGGGGTAAATGTATAAAATTAATGTCAATCTTACAAAAGTTAGAGTATTAACATAAATTACAAAAAAAATTACTACGTTAATGAAATAAAGAGGTTTAGCTAAAAATTTAAAGCGCAATTTTTCGTTAAAAATAGCTAAGCTCTTTTGCTACTCTATTTTAACCAACTATTTATTTATTTTGTATGTGGTATGCCGGAAAAAAAAACCTGCATTTAAATAAAAGATAAATCGCATTACTAAAAGTTTAAGAGCATTATCATGTTAAAAGCACAATCCAAATCGAGAAAAAAGATATTCGACAGCTTTAATTTCCGTATTACTATTTATACTCGACACATATCCGATTAAGCGTGAAGAACAAAGACTATTAAAAAGGAAGAGAGAGAGAAAAATGGAATAAAAGCAGAAGTTTCCCGTGCATAAAAAATTGGAAAAAAAGTGGGAGGACGATACTGGGTCAGGCTCGTTTGTCCGGTCTGGTGCATAAAAAACACGAGAATTTTCATACCGAGCGTAGGATTTTTCCGCGTAGGCAAATCCTTGCGGCTGCCTTCTCTCTCTCTCTCTCTCTCTCTCTCTCTAGCTCTCTCTTTAACTTTCTCTCTCTCTGTATGATGTGCGCCCAGACATCGATTTTAGGTTCGATGAATGTACCCTCACGCCAGTTTGAAGTTCGACGCCACAATATATGTGTGTGGGTGTTGACACTGCAGGATTCTATTATAGACATTAAATCGGTGCCGGAAGAGTGTATCCGAGCTTGTAGAAGGAAGTTTCGCATTTTTATACACAACCGGAGATGATAACTTCCCGTCTTAGTTTTTAAAAATTGTATTTCTCTCTATTATCGTAATTTTTTTTTACGAGTAATATTTGTCATTAATAATTTAGTTCGTAAGGATTCATGAAGATTTAATAAACAGTTTTTTACGTACAATATCAATCTTGATTTAATGTTGACTAAAGGAAAAAAATTCAAGGTGATGAGTATTTCATTTTTACAGATGCTAATGATTTGACAAAACTCAAGCGACGATATTTACAATAGATCGTAATTACTGTTGCGTAAATGACCCATGTAAATTATAGTTTACGATTCTATACATAATAAGAAGATAACAGTGCATAATTCTATCTCTGTATGATAGGTTTCTTGTGAACGGATAGTAACCGCCATTCAAACTTTCGATTTATGGTCTTTGGTTTAATTAAACTATATTTGAAATCAACAAAAAAATTATATAGATTTTTAAGGACAATCGGTGATAATTGTTCCTACACAAAAGCAATAAAGTAATATAGCAGCAATTGTATTTTTGTGGCATGATTGATTGTCTAACAAGTTGATTATGTATGCGAGTGGAAACTTGAATATTAATTGCATGCAGGAAATTTTTTTAAAAGCAAGGATGAAGGAGATGAAATTTCATATGGTAAAATTATTATGTTCACTCGTTACGCAATCTAATCATTCAGGACTTATATTATTAATTCGTTCATGAACTTTGGAGCAGTAAAGTTCTATTCCTCTCTTAAAGCATTAGACCGTTAAATTCTGAATAATTTTGATGATTAGAGTTAGAAATTAATATCAAGCATGATCAATTATTTTACTTAGAAAACTAGTTTTAAATTGCTGATGAACCGATGAGCTATAAAAAATCAGGCATCGCATTCAATTATTATGATCGATAAAGTTTATACGTCTGCAACTTTATCATAATGCATGTTTTATGCGTTGGTTTTGTATGGAAAGATTAAGGATTTTTAAAACAAACATATGTTTTCGGACAAAAATAATTGTTATCAATAAACAGAAAAATAGAATTCAACTATTCTTTTATAAATAAGAAGAGTTGTATTTGTAAATAAATAAAGAATTAACCAGTTTCGTTTCTCGCAATTCAGAAGTTAGACTGAACTGTTCCACAAAATAATTTTCAATCGACACATTACATATCCTTGGCAATTCACAAATTCCAACTTCACTCGAAGCAAGTTTCTATTGTCGAACCTTATTCGTGATGCTAATATTACGCCTCGAACGTCTATAAAGAGCAAAAACGGCTGAGCCATATCAGTCGTTCATAATTGTACCCTGGAAATAAAAGAAAAAGAAGAAAAAAAAGGAACGTTGGGTGCTAATGACAATTGTTATGTAGATTTCGCGAACGGTGATCAATCCTAATTAGGGTACGTATGCCCAACAAATACACGCGAAAAAATACAGTGATAAAAAGTCGACAGTGATTTTCACCTGGGATCTAGGTTCAAGGTCTTGTATTGCTCTCTCTGTTTTCGCTCGGGCCTATCGCGCATCGTCATGTTCGTTAAGCATGGCCGACACTCCGAGACGATTCTGTTACATGTATAGTTGGCGTATCGCAAGGAGAATGACGATTCATCTTCTTTATTTTTTCGTCTTTCTTCTTATATACATTTAATCGAAATGATAATGTAGCTGTTGCAATGCCAAGAGCGAAGCGATCGCGTGCCGCACGATTCGTGTGGCTTTGCGAATTCTGCGTTGTTTATGTTTAGCGGGTGATTAATATTTATTTTCATTTTAAGCCTTTCCGCGCGCTGTTATTGGCGTCGATTTACGTGACGAGAATGCGGTTAGGAGGCGGAAAAGAATTATTGCGCTCTCGATGTATTTTTTTTTCTCTCTGGTTGTTGAGGCATGACGAAAAACTGTCGCAGTCCTATTCTTTTTTTTTCTCTGCATTGCCGTGGATTATATAAATAGAATGTTTTGGTCTTGAGCACAGTTTCGTGGCAACGATAATCGTTGCACTATTTCTGTGAATGCGACCTCTAGCGGTCGATTAATCGTTCGAAAAATACTTTGATTGGGCTTAGTTTCAACTTGGACAATCATCCTAGAGATTTTAAATGGCAGCTATTTTGAGAATAATTTAAGTCGTTAAAAGTTTTCTTAGTCCTTCTAAGGTCTTAGAACTTGACTGGTACAATAGTACAGGAATTAAAACAGTTTCTAATCACTTTCTAAGTGGAAAGACTCACGAAAGAGCTTGTGATTCAATACAATTTCGGCCTTCATTTCAGAAAAGATTTGCTTAATGTATCAGTTCATTAAAGTGAATTAAATTCCATAACTTTTTTAATTACTTATTCACTTTTAAAATATATTCGAATTTTTATTGCTAATATGTAATACAGTGGATCTCTTACTGTTACGCAGGCGTGACTGCTGAAAACGTGCAATACAGTTTTTTTTTTATCTCAAGAAATATAATACCGCGTACGTGAAAAAGTTACACAGCTCATTTTCGCGCAACGTACATGATCCTTACAAAGTGGAGCCCAGCAAAAGTATGAAAAAAGGTTGAATCGTCTAATCAGGTAGCAGGCAATTCTCATTCGGCCTTTCATCGAGACGCTTGTAAGTTATAATGAAAGGGTTGGACATTGCTCTGTTCGTTCTCTCGAGCTAACAAGACGGTAGATTGGTAGTAATGCACACATTCGCTAGAGAGAGAGAGAGAGAGAGAGAGAGAGAGAGAGAGAGCTCGACCTTGTGGCGCCGAGTTAGTAGGTGGCTAGGTAAGGCAAGGTACACACACCTACCTATATGCACGTGCATACAGAGAAGCGTAGTCTTGCGATAGGGTAAGTTGGGGGAGGAGGTTAAGCCTTCGTCGCCCGCGGCTGCAGTAACTGGGCCAATAGTACACGTAGACCTTTAGAGTGCACGTGGGAGTAGTGTGTACGGGGTACTAGTTGGCGGCTATATGTATGTAAGAGCTCGAAATGTGCTCGGTGGTTGAAGGCTTTCTCTCTCTCTCTCTTCTCTCTTTCTCGTACTGCTGCCTGCTACCTTAATTAGGGTGTCGACGACGCGATCTATTTTATTTCCTGCGATTCGCGCGTGGTGGAATCGTTGTGGCCTAATTTAATGTATCCGAGTTGAGCCTTGTTAGTTGTTTCCATTGTCTGAACAGCGATAGCGGTTTCATGTAGGAATCTTTGTGATGTTGTACTTACTGGACTGAATGATGTAGGGTTTTGTTTTCCATTAATGTTTACGTTGAAAAGACTGATAAAGTACTTGACTGATACATATGGAATCATAGATATTATTAAAATTCATTCTAATTTAGTTAAAAATATGTTCTTGAAGGAAGGTTATCCAAACAGAATAAGAACTCATTGATAAAATTGTTTGTCAAACTAATGAAATTTTGAGGTGATATAGAATTCGCTTCATCTTATCAAGATTTCAGATCCAAATATACATGAGTTCAAGATAAGAATTTAATAAGCACAAGATGGTACACTACTGAGCAAATTTAAAAAAAAAAGTTTTTCAATTAAATATCAAGTGTGGTTTTTGGGGTTTTGAAATCGTATAAAGGTTATGCAGAATATTTTCAGTTATTGAAGTTTAATTTAATTTATCCCTATATTTTTAATCACAAAAAATGTTAAATACGCAATATTTTTTTTTTTTAATTTTTACTATCAATAATGTAAGGAATAATGCAATAACATGTAATATAACAGTATAAGGAAAAATAGTAATACTATAAGGAAGTGCATGAAATTCGAAAACGAATGGAAAAAGCAATAACACTAAAGATACGGATTTGATTCGTTTCGGTGGGAACAATAAAGATTTGAAAGTTGGACAATTTGTGAGACCGTTAAATGCTCGCCATGAATTCAAGTCGCTATAGGAGAAGCTTACCGGATTGGAACGCGTGCGTGAGAAAAATTTATAAAAAAAGATGTCCCTTTCACAGCTGCGCTATTTTCACTCTCTCAAGTGTACGTGCGAAAATATAGCACTGGAAATGAGCGGGAATCTCTCCATGGTCGTTGCTTTGAGTATTTTACGGTCGGCATTTATCCAAGTTGAGGCCCTTTAGTCCCCGTGCAAACTTACCAAAGCGCGATGTAAACAAATGTTGGGCGCGCGAAAGCAGGCGTTACAATAAAACGTGCCATTCGGAGTTTTCGTGCGAGCTCGTGTAGCTTTCAAGACGTTTTATAAGCCACGTCGTTATTTTCTTTCACCCAGCTTTTAATTGCATGCGCGTGATAAATATAGTGCGCGAGCTGCGCGTTCACCTCTATATTGTTCACACTTTCCAGTACGTAGAATATGAAGCTTATACGTATATGCATTTGTTAGAGAATTAATTTTCTTAGTCGTTTATAGATTTCTTCTGTTTTTCAATGAATATGTATGAGAGTATTAGACTATCCATCGAGATTAAATCGTGAATCGTGCTTGCATGCAACGTAAATTACCGATGGGAGAAAATCGTTTTATTCCTATACGAACGATTACATGTGCTGACGAACATTCGAGAACGCTTCTAGAAGAGCTTAGGGTAGAACTTATGTTGATAAACTTTTGATGCATATTAGAGTTAAATTTGGAAATTAAAAAATGTTGTGGTACTTTTGAAATTAGTTAAATGGAAAGATGTTTTCATGAATAGCTGACTTAGTAGGTTAAGAATAGTTAATGTATTCATTATTAGGAAGTTATTAGGAAGTTAACGTATTCATATACATTCAGTTTAATATTTATAGTAAAAATGACTGTGACTTATTTGGAGTTCCAATAAAAGTGTATGATAACACCTCATTGTAATAATATAAACGTAAAATGACGCCCAATGGCGCAACCATTCACTTATTAACAATGTAATTCAACTACAGTTTTTGGGTCAGCTAATACAATCAGTAGTAGTCAATATTACAGTAGTAATGCCATTTCCAACATGGTGCATGGCTCTGTAAATACGGGGTTTAGGTGAGATTACATGCTATGTGTACATATAAATTACGCTTATGATGTTGATGCACGGACAAGACAGCCATTATAGATTCTATGTGATTGATCTCGAGGAAAATTAATTAACCTGGATCTCTATAGCCTCAAGATCTCTTGAATTAGCAGAAGTGATAAGTGTGCTTAGAATGGCCATGAACGATCCAGAGCTTACTGGTTTTATAATTAGTGCAAAGAGGAATAAATAAGTTCACAATTTAGGGTCCGAGAACCATAAGGGCTTACGCCCGAACTTCAATGTTCTAAAACTATGTATATTCTGAATGTAGCTTAAAAATGGTAAATTTTTAAACTAACACCTTTTCGTTATTGTGAAGCTCTCTTTTGATTCTATATGAACATTTGATTGATTTGATTGAAAATTATATTGGAATTTTAATGAATCGTCAAAATTGTTTGAAAAATATATAGGTAGCAATATTGGCTATTAACTCAAGCATAACTGTGAAGTACACATAGAAAAACATTTTCCTTGTTAATTATTGATTTTATTCGCACAATGTGCACGAGTTTTTATCGACATTCGAACTTTTCATGTAAGCGTTCCTGCCATAGAAAGAATTGGCACACAACATTGTTATCGCCTTTGCGAAAAGCACGCGATTCAAAGTTCATATCCATTCAGCAGTGCATAAGAGGAAAAGGTATCTACACAATTAATTCTCGCGTGCACATACTCGACAAAGCAGCACAATTTACGCTGAGCTCGAAATCGCATTATAAAAATAGCGTCTCTTAGGAGTCTTACTACGTGGAGGGGGGGGGGGGGCAAAAGAAGCCAATTCCTTGTCGTTGATAAGGAATTCTTTTTCCATTCTTTAATAGTAGTGGAAATGATTCCATCAATATCATGAACCAAACAACTTTTTGTTCATTGTTGTTGTAAAATAGATTATTTAAATTTTATAATTCATTAATAAAAGTAAAATCTTGTGATATGTAAGTCTAAATAATATAGGTATAACTGTTTATAAGTAGCAAGTATCTTATATAATTTTTATCGATTTTTTTTTAAATTTGCGATTTAAACTTTATACATTTTCACTAATTGATAAGTATTCTAGATATTCAGATTTAATTCTCAAATTTTATAATGTACGTTCATAATTGAAAGTAGGTAAAATATCAAATCATTTACTGAATCATCAAGAGAATATTGGAATAAGCTAAGGTTGTACTGTTGTACTGTGATTAATGCAAACAGTCCACAATTAATCAAGATAAAAGCATAGATTCTACATGAAACTTAATTAATATGAACTAGAAAAAATTACTTTCACTTATTACTTATACACAGTATATTATACATTGAATAAAACCATTTTCAGTTAATGTAGGTCATTCGTTATTGTTATTGATTCTTGCAGTTTATAATGCAATTATGATTAGGCTCTTTATAACTATGTTGAATCTCATTTACAATTTCATGCACTGGAACATGTATATGTTGTCTGTATTACCGAATAAATTAAATGTATTAAAGATTGTGTGCATAGAGCTAATTATATATACTTGCACTCAAAGGTTTCAATAAGAACAGCCACAGCAACGTAACGAAATAAAATCATGTTTGTTCACGAACAAGTGGCTGTTATGTGGATGTACATACTGAGGCCGATAGAGCACTATATAGATAGGCTGTTACCACCTTATGCCTTGGTGCTTTGTGGCTCCACATTCGACCTGAGATAATATTGTAACGGATCCTTGAAAAACTTTACTATCTGTACCTCATGGAGCTTCTATATATGTGTGGGCGGTGATGGCTAACGCTATCGTCCGCCTCTATAGAAGCGAAGGTTTTGCATATAAAAGCCAATGATACGAAGCGCAGCGGAGCCGTAAATCCGTGAATGATCATTTGGAGATCTATACCTGCGTGAAAGTGTACATGAGATGCAACTGAGTCTGTTAAAATGTTCGCACGAACTTTGGATGGAACTTTCTAAGAAAGCTTTTTTATTAATGATTGTAATTGCAAATGTTTGTTCTGAATTTTGGTTAAGATAACGGGTTGTACCTTGATTTTTAATGCATGTTTTGGGTATGATAATGCAACGAGATCAATCAAAAGGATTACACACTTTTTATGCATTTCAAAGCCGATACACAATTTCTTATACTTCTCAAACTGGAAATTTAAATACCCTTTGAAAAGGTCACTAAAATTAAAAAAATTATTTAGTAAGAGTAAAGCTTTCAGAGCGAAACTTTGATTTTGATTTGATGTGGTTGCTTTAGAGCTCGAGAAAATAGACTGATCCATTAGAAACGTCATCCTAACGAAACAGCCATGTGTTCAAACAGCTAATTTCGATGTAGGCCAGGTCGTTTGGTAACGCAGAAAACTAAAGCTATTTTAACAAGTGACATAACCAGATGCATCTTGAACCAGTTCCTGAATTTCCATTTCCCAAATCGGAGGCGCACCCGCAAAAGCCCATAAACTATTTCCAATCATTCCCGCTGCCACTTGATCTGGCTGGAATCCAACGTAAGAGCGACCTTCTACGAGTTTCTCGTCTCTTTTGCTCGTCAAAAATCCATATATATATATATACGATAAATCTCAATTAAATCACTCACTTCGGCTCTTTCTCTATCTCTGTCTCTTTCTTTTAGGCAATTACATTATTTAACCTTAATCGTATTACGCTGGCACAGAAAGCGAGCGAAACAAACAAAATAGAGAAACTCGGTCGAGAAAACTAAAGACAACGAACTCGACAGCGAAAAAACGAAAGTGGCGCAGCTGTTTATGCGTATGTGTTCTTTCTCTATGCCTCTTAGCTTACGGAAAAGTTAGTTTCTAAAATTCATTTAATTCATCACAGTCTTAACTCTGTTGTTAAAATCTGCCATGTTTAAACTTGATTAGTGATTTATTATTCGTACTTTTTATTCTTAGATCGATATAAGATTGAATTTAAAAATTGTTTTTCACTAATGCCTCGATTAAAAAAATGTTATTACCGAGTCAATATTACTCTTCAAACATTGACTGTCCATATCGCCATCTGTTTATTAATACTTCAAATGTCGAACGACTATAGAATGTGAACATTGTGAATGCCTAATAAAACTAAAATGGGAGCATCATAATATATATAGAAACACCAATTAATGTGCTACAAAAGATTCGGATACATAACCTATGACAGGTAGAAATCAAATATTGACTCGGCAATATCGATAGTTCGATGGCGGGCCCTCGAAAGTCAAGTGTTCCAATCAGCTGATGAACAAAAAAAAAAAAGAAATGAAAGAAGAAGTGAAACGTCCTTGCTTGGCTCGGTGGAAGCTCACATCGTGCCGAACTCTCTCGAGACGATATCAGGCCGAGCCTCGAGCTTATCCGGCTTCGTTGCTTTATATCCGTGACCGCCCGCGCGTATTAAAGATTAGAGACTCGTATTCTATATATATATGTGTGTGTATGTGAGCGAATTGACGGCAGCGTTAACTCTTTCCCGTTTTGTATTGGTCTTCCTGTTACATGCTCGCCGTGGTTTCGGCACTTACCCGGATTCGTCGGGCCAATGCTCCTATATATATATATATGTGTGTGTGTGTGTGTGTGGACGACGTCCAAGATTAGATTGCGGGTCGAAAAATGAGAATTTTATCGAAGTGACTTTGTGAAGAGGGAAGCATTTGTAGGAAGATGCAGGAACAATCATGTTTTTCAGCTGCGACGGGATGTCGAAGGTTTGTTTTGATGGAGCTTTAATCTTGGCGTTGCGAGATAACGTTGTTTATGATGAATTTTCGAATGGGATTTGATTTTCGAGCTTGTGGAAAAATTGTTTCATTATTCTTCGATTTATTGACGAATGTTATAGATTTCAGGGTATACAGTATAGGTCTGCTAGAAATTCGTATTTTTAACGTAACGTTGATTGATTACGTAGTATGCTTTATGTCAAAGTATGATAAGCGTTATCTAAAACTTTTCATATCATTTATTCAACAAAAAAAAATTATTATGGAGTCAAACTTACTTTCTTTTTAATTCGATAAAACTTTATAGATTATAGTAACTGCCACATTAATGTCAATAAAAATATTTACTGTTTACGCTGTGCTAAATTATATTTTTCCTTTTTTTTTAAATCTAATGATTGACGAGCGCGCATCGGTACGTGCACAGTAGATTTTTTTTAGTTCGCAACGCGGCGAGCACATCGAAGCTTTCATCGCGTGATATCTCTGTATACCTGAACCTTGACCTTTTTTTTTCTCGCCCGATGATCGGTGGAAGGTAAATACGGGATTATCCATCATAGAAGCACTGCTATGGCTAAGGCACTTCGCTATATTGCTTTTTTTTGTATCTTCGCTGATTTATTCGCAAAATATCGCTGCCCTTCGTGAAGTCTTTGCATGCACAATTCCACAAAAGCTTATGTGATGTTTTTAGACAACAAATCAAAATTGATTATTAGATTGAATAATGAGATTTCTTGCTAACATACTTTTTTTTGTAGTATATACATTCTTATTTGAAATTAAAAGTTTATCGTGAAAAAAAACTTCTCTTGACCGGTTTTCATCGTTGCATCTTTGCCTTATCTACTTTCTAAACCAGAGTGCAGTTACAGTGCTTGCTAAATGATATTTTATTACTGATTGCTATAGATTTTACAAGTATATGTATAAATCGTCAGTATCAATGAAACCATCAATAAAAAAGAGTTTGCAAATAAAATTTACATCGATGTTTTAAACCGAAGTCACAATCAAATCAAAACCGCGTAAAAATTGAAATAGCGCAGATGCGCAACCAAACCATCTATAAATTTTTATTGTCAGCCATAAAAACTATCGCTACAATGTATGCCTATGTACACTATTACACAGAGAGTAGTATACAAAGCGTTTAAAAGCCCACTCGAAATATTGCTCCCAATAAAAAAATAACATCTCTTCCCCCGGACATATACGCGCGCGAAAAACTCGATTATATCCTCCTCCAACGTATATATACCTTGCTGTAATCATCGTCTTTTCGCGCGGGCACTATAAATTCTTATGAAGTCAGTGAGCGCGGTGTCGGTGTGTATACACACACACACACATTATGAGCAGCGGAATATGTATCAGTCGACTCGCAAACATATAATGGACAATGTCCTGTCTCCCTGTATAATGTCTGGAGCCTGTGCGCGCTTCGGTGCTCGGGCCCCGATCCATCCTGCAAAGAGAGAGAGAGCGAGATGAGAGAGAGATACACTGTGGCGCGCTCCATACGCCATGATGAGGAAACGCCCGATTACAACAACGCGTGTACAGCCGCTGCCTCTTCGGCCTCTCTGTCTCTATACATATATACATATATGTATATGCGTGGTATATAATATCGTGTAAATTGTAACGGGTCGAGAGTCTCGCTCTCTCTCTCTCTCTGATCGTATACAGTTGGTCCCGTCATTTTGCTCTCGGTGGTGTGTGCGCGCGCGCGAGTGACCAAAGAGTCACGAGCATCAAGTTCACGACCTCCTACTCCTATTCGCTAAACGTATCTTTCTCTTTTGTATTTCCTTGCTGTATATTCTTCGGTATTTAGATGAGGTCTACACTTTATCCATGTGTACAGATTTACGTGGATCGGTGCATTCGTGGTGAGGTTAGAATCGATGTATAACGTTATTTTTATAATGTTACAATGTGAATATAATGACAGAGATATTAATAGATGTTGTTTAACAGTTGATTATTTGAAATGTATTAGTGCTAGTACAATATTCAAAAGAATCGCGCCTTTTCTGGCTGAGACGTGACACATTTTCTCATTTGACGCTTCAATTTTAAAAGCAATAATCACTTGACAATTTTTCATGATTAAATACTTATTATAACGGACTTCATTGCTCGCAACGTTTTTCCAATATTTTTTATCGACAGTCTGTACGAGAGAAATGTGAAACAGGCTATTTCTTATTAATAATGCTATTTTTACTGTCCATATACTGATGTTTCAGAAATGAGACTCGTCCTCTTATGCATGCACAGAAACTAGTAGTCTAAAAAAAGATGCTTGAGACGACTCACAAGTCAATTATATACAAGTCTCTCACTTATAATTGTGTAACTTTAAACTTCATTTATCAATTTCTTTCATCGGGCAATGCCAAAGCCAGCAGGACAAATACAATTTCAGTATCTATATAATGTTTCTGATAGCTTCAAACTCGATCGCAATCTGGTACAGCCATCGATATGAATAGTCGTTGCTGCCCTCCTACACAAGCACCCCTTTGGACTGCACAATCCGCAATGATCCGCATTAGCAACTGTCTCCGCTTTTCCGTCTCTGCACTCTCACACGTGAACTACGGGTGAAATATGCCTTCCGCTCTCTCTCTCTCTCTCTCTCTCTCTCTCTCTCTTCCTCGCAAATATATGCCTTTCGCCGCTATCTCTCGACCTTTCCCAAAAGCTCACTTGGTATGATAGAGCACGCAGAGAGAAGACACTCACGGCTCGGAAACCCGTTGCCGTGGATGCGCCTCCTTTCATCCATCACGGCTTAGTTTGAATAGATTTTACCGTGTTTCCGAGAAAGCTCGTGGATTACACATTCTGAATATGGTACGGACGTGCGGCGCTCTTATTATACTCGCGTGTGTGTACATATATATTGATTATCGATTCTGAAATTCAGATTTCCTGCGCGGCGGCTCTTTGCTCAACTGTTAATTATGGAGAGCCTCTGTGTAACTAGCGTGGATTCGCGAACTGCGAACTAGTGAATTTTTGTTCTACTGCCAGTGTGTGTAACGTTCGCGAGAGGATTTAACGTTATTTCATAAGAGCGTATGTTTGTAGAATTTTAAATTGTATGGATCATTGCTGCACGTAAAATTTATCATATACTGAATTATTTGAGTATTTTTTATATGAGAAAACCTTGAGATGCTAAATTTCATTTTTGCAAAAAAAAAAAGGATATAGTAAGAAAAATATTATATTATCATGAGATGTTCACGTAAAAAGGTTAAACTAGATTCATATTTCATACTAGTCTTCTGCACAGGAGCCCTTCGGGCTAAGAAAAAGAGTATCCTGTTACCTGAAGAATGAAGCTCAAAAAAGAAATTGTTCATAACTGTATAATGTACAGTTAAAATATAAAATAACGTTGAACAACTTCTTACAAATTTTATTAGTTTATATGAGATTCAGAATATATTGAATCATGATTTATTATTATTTAGCTTAAATAAACATTCAGTATTCAATAAATACATAAAATAAGCCATTAATATACAAAATATAATATCATCGTCTAATAAAATAGAAAATGAGTCTCTTTTCTTTTGACAAAAATGAACATTGTCAGATTATTTAAAATACAACTTTTATTATCTTTTTAGATAACGTACTTAAGAGTTGTTATTTTTGTGTTTCAGGTGAGTCACACAAATAAGTACTAGATTAAATGTTCATTATCACGTAAGTATACTCTGATTCATAATAATATGCCAAATATTACTTTCCTCGTGTGTAGGGCAATTCTACGGGAAATTCTTTGGACTAAAATGGAGAAAAAAGTTTTATTAAATATTACGTCTATTTATATAGTAACTTTTGCTATATTTATGCTAAGTATTACACCGAGCCATGGTAATTTTTTGTCATTTTGTAAGTACAGAATAATTTTTAATAGAATTTTTTTTCTCCGTGTGCCTTATTTCTTACATAAAAACTGCAAAGTCCTTCAAAGGATATATTTTTTATATTGTCATTTATTTCAGGAAACTCGCATTTTTTCATAATTTTTTCAACTCGAGTTATAGTGAAATTAATTTCTTTTTTGTTGTTAACAAATGAAAGATGGCAACTATTTTAGGTATTTAACACGGTGTTTCAAAATTTTGAAATGCAATGCCATTTTTTTATATAATGTACTATATTAAAAATAAAAAATAAAACGCAGAAAATTAAACATTTGTCTCAAGTTTATTACTCAAGCGAGCAATAATTACTTGATTGGTTAGGTAAAGTATGCCTAACTTCTTTTACTCGATTGATCAAGCAAAATTTGCCGAACTAGTTCTGTAGATGTTCTACATATAACCGTCAATCACATCTTGCTTGATGAGTTCAGCTCAAGCTATTCGGTAAATTTTGCTTGAAGGTTCATGAAACTCTGATTGCGATTTTTTTCCGTGTACCATTCACAAATATATATTTTTTAAAGTAAAGAATCCTAAATTACTTGTTTTTTCTACATATTTGTGTAATAACAGTTTTTTCGAAATTAAGGCGAATAACTTCTCGAACCAAGAGCATATAAATAATGATAATCAAAAAAGAGAGGGAATTCAGCTCGAACATAAATTTTAATCAACTCAGCTGTCGCGCTAAATACTGCACCGAAGTAACTTTCCATTTTGCTCAGGTAACGCCCGAAATGTGTCAAATTGCATCACGCGCCCAATGAGATAATCGTGCCATAAAATTATCATCGAAAGTAAAGCAAAAGACAACAAATGACAGCGGCGCGTTTATGCTCTCGTATGCACACATTACGCTTCTATTAAGCCGGTAAACGAGCTTAATATATAATATTAAGCGGAGAGTTGGTGGAGGGAGGCTCCAATATATACATATATATATAAGTGTATATATATCTGACTATAGGGCCAGAGACAAGCTCGATTGGTCTGCGTCTGCAATTACGCAACTCTCAGCGAATTGACTTTTGACTGGGAATATTATTGCGGCCCACGGTCCTTGTGGTGGCGAGCAGCTTCTCATTCGCGTAACGCGATCATTTATTATTAAAAATTTACGACTCGCTTTATGTAAGCCGTACGAGAGCGAGTCAGTGCTCCTTTGTTGCTGCTCTCACGAGCCAGTGTATCCAAATTTTCTGGGACCAGCTGTTTTCTTCTGATCGTGTAGATGAACGATGTTCAGCTGTAATCTTTTGTTCCGCTTCATTGTCGGCTCGATGGGATTGTATTGCTCGATGGGGAAATTGAATGGGATTCAATGGAATAATAAATTTAAAGGCTTGATTTTTCTTTAGTGTATCAGAATAATTATCGTTTTTTTGGTTACGAAACGCGGCTATGAACACTGTTGCGCATTATCTGAATAATATAATTTTTTATGATTTTGCTATACGAATTATATGATAATATACCCAGTTAATTTTAAATTGAACAATTGTTATGACCCATATTGGTTTTGAAATGTCCTTTTAATACTGCCTTTAATAATTAAGTAGAATAATTGTCCTTGCCTTAATATCTTAATATATATTTTTTACAATATCGTATGGACTTAATTTGCCAATTATGCACGTCGAAAATGGCATCACAAAGAATGAATAAAATAGATTTGCCAAATAAGAAATTGATTTTAAGTTATAAATAAGTTATTTTACAAAGTGATCAAATGTTCTTTTGATGAAAAGTAATCAATTTTATCGGAAGGATAGATGCACACTGATAGATGCAGATCACACTGATTCTAATCTATTTAAGAATGTGCCAAAAATGAATTAAAATCTGAAACGTCGCGTATTCTTTTCATTTCGCATTAACGACGATGCGCCGACGAATTTATACTTTATATTCATCCGTCTTGATTCGTGACGCACTCAAAAGACCATTCACGTATGCAACGTTTTATGTATTCATTCATGCGAGCTGCTTGTCTTCGAGGCTGGGTTAGGAAACGTCGTATGTGCGCATGAAAAACTTACGAATCTGATCTCCGCGGACGTTCCATTTAGAATATCCAGACACAGTATCGTGAGTCGATCGAAATACCAAAACGAGATTCGTTGAATTTTTAATTCTCGTCCTGGTTTATATGTATCCTTAGGACTGATCGTGACGTGTACGATGAGAAAACAAATATGCAGCTTATTCAAAGAGACTGGAGAATATCAATGGTTTGTTAAAGTTGACGTCAATTTCAGTAGACATTTAAAGTTCTTGAAAAATACAACGAAACAAAAATACAATATTTAAATTAATTTCCAATTCATATGCAATCAGTAAAGTGCGATTCTTGAACATGACTGTAATGAAACAAAATAATAGCAGTAAATATCTACTTATTCGGAAATAAAATAAATTACATATTGGAAAATGTGGGCAATTAAATTGTTAATGAAAACATGCAATTACAGTTAGGTGAACATCATTGAATGATTGTCCAAGTTAATGCCATCGGTTATTTTTTGGCACAACAATGGAGTTCGGTCAAATCCAATCATCCGTGAAAATCCTGGCAAAATGCAGCTCAATTAGGAGCCTTTCTTATACTATATTTTCGCCGAACAGTGAACAGCTAATACTTACGTGATCAACGATAGAAAGTTTCTTTATTGGACATCCTTGCTCTTTTTTGTATTTACTTTTTATTTTCCTCCTGTGCAATACGGAGAGGTTTCGGACTTAAGCCAATAAAACCTCTTTAATGGATGAAACATGACAAAGAAAATATTTTCTTTTTTCAAGGTACACGAACAGAAAAAAACATTGTACTCTACTAATTCTTCATCGATGTTTAAATTAATTTCACTTGCAATGATAGAAGACACGCATAGATATGCTTTACAATTATTTAAAAAATTAATTTCTTTATCATATATATTGAGTGGTAAATTACGGCTTGCATTGGAAAGTTTGTAATTTGGCGCGATTCGTCGCGCTACTGGACTTGACAACTTTTACATTTCAAATTTACATTTTCCACTTTCAATGCTGAATATTCTCTCTCAGTGAACAATGGTGACTTTTACAACATTCTGGTCTCCAACGGAAAATCCTATTTTGCAATCGAAAACTTACAATCAGAGGGAGTAGAGCGTTTTCAAACAATATTCAAATTCGCTGGTAGTCCAAAAGCCCATCTTTGATCAATGAGAAATCCCTTCGGCAAACTCTTGAAAACTTTCAGTAGTAAACTTGCTGTGTTTTTTATAGATAGGGTCTCCAAAAGAAGTATAGAGAAGTTATTTTCTTCCTGCTTGGTTTTTTTTCTCCTCACACTGACCAGCTGCTATGTGGATGCAAGCGAAAACATTGTCAGTCTTTTACGATTCGTTCTTTACATAGCTATAGGAGCATTCGCGTGCATAATTCAGCAAAGAATTGCGAAGCAAGTATTATTCTAAACAATAGAATCACTTTATAGCACTGAATTTTAAGTACAAGAGTGCAACGAATGTTACACTATAATAGTATAAGAAGTATCAAGTAAAAAGAGATAACATAAAAGGAGTGTTTACACTTGTCTCAATTAGGATTCAGTTTTGCCATTTTTAGAATTTATATATAAGAAAACAGTTTGAATATATGAATTATATATTTAAACTATGAATATGAATTATATATTTAAATATATGAATATGCCTACTACTTTTCAAACTCGATTAAAATTATCTCAACTCCTGTTCAAGACTCGACGTGTGTTCAAGATAAGTTCCTCAAAGTTGCATCTATTTACAAAATTTAACTGCAGTTCAAAATTTTCAACTTTCAAATGGTTCTTTCATTCACAGTTCGAAAGTAGCTGTTACTTTCGATCTCTTTACGTTGCACTCAGAATCGATTTCAATCGTCACAGCTGCATTAAAAAGTTTCTTCGTGACCGCCTCAGCACCCGAGACACACATAATATAAGCGGTATCTCCATCTCGAATCTATAGTTAACTCTCGCGAACTTGGCACGTATAATTCAAGATATATATATATATATATATTGCAAAGTTCCCATCGTTCGTGCTACATATACACACACACCTCGCGCAGCGAATGAATCATCCGATGTGCGCTTTCCCGAAAACAATTATAACGTCTTCCTCGCGCGAAGTCGCGGAATAATTATACGTGTGTAATACCGTTTGCTTTTCACTCTTGCATTATTTAGCGAGCGCAATCGAATTGAAATACTATGCCTTCTCTCGCATATTTATTTAGAGCGAGCGTCTAGTCATACGGGATATTAGCATTCTGTGAAAGATACTCCATCCCCACCACTTACTCTCTGCATTATATCGTTGTGTAATTTTCATATAAAGTAAAAGTGTGCAGTGTATAGCGATACTCTCGTGTGGCAAGCGTTTTTTTATGCAAATGTCCCTGGGATGTAAATCGGATTGTGCTACAAATGAAGATTTGTCGACGCGTAATTCGTACACGCTAATCCAATGAAAGCCTCATTAACTTATAAATTCATTAAGCTTTCCTTTTTGTCCCAACAGGTTTAGGTCAGAAATAGAATTACGATCGAATTAGATTAAATTTGGGTGGGTACTGAAAGCTTTTTTTACCGTAGTCCTTCTATTTATATATATATCCTTCATTCATGATAAAGTGAAAAAGCGAGCAATCAAGAGGCTTCGAAGAGAATATAAACATAAACGGAGCCAAACGTACATCCCTGGGGATGATCTCTAAATAATACGCGAAACAAGCGACAAGCAGATTGGCTGGAAATTGAGGCCTTATTGGACAGCAATTATAGGGGGTGAAAGAATTGAATTTCAAATTCATCACACGCTCGCTTGTCAGCCAATCAAAGTATCCACTCTCTCTCTCTCTCTCTCTCTCTCTCTCTCGCTCTCTTGCGCACGCCTCGGCGAATTCAATCTCTCCAAGGCCTTCGAAAAGCAACGCCGAGAGATGGTCTCGCGCGCGCACTCGACGCTTCTCGTGTTTTATATACCCACACACACGCGCGCGCAGACACAGATTCCCCCGTTTCATCCGCAGGCATAGCGGCCGGCGGCGACAGACTCCCTCGGGCGGATATCGAGAGAGAGAGAGAGAGAGAAGCTCACCCGGGGGCGGATAAATCATTAGTGCGCTAATAATTCGCGTTGCGTGTGCGGCGGAGCTGGGGATATCGTCTCTCGGATTTTCCCCTCCTTTCGCCATGCGTCCTGGTGTGCTTCTCTTCTATATCTGCGTCTCTCGTTTTTTTTTTTAATTTGCAAACTCGTTAAGGACGACGATGCGCAGAGTACGAGGATGATGCTCGAGCAGGTATATATTTTTAGATAGAGCGTTGGGCAAATAATTATTTTTAGAACTGGAGAGTACGGTTTCGGAGAGACTGGATATATATATATATATAGGATACAGCAGCTTCATCTCTGTCGTGTCGCGACTAATTGAGTTTGGTACTTGTTATTGCGTTAGAGAATTTTACGGTCTACAATCAGTTAATGCGATACGCAGCCTGGAGCTATGCAAAACACTTTTATATATAGGTATATACTTACATGATTTCTCAACATATAATTCATTTTTGCATTAAAGTACGATTAATCTGTTGTAAATGAAAACTTTGCGTATCGCAAACAGCACTATTCAAAGTTAACTCCTTGGTTAGATCCAGTACGTTGAGAAGCAAGCGATATTCACCGAAGCAGTCAGCAAATCAACTACCTGTCTCAAAATTAGCCAGTCGACCAAGCACACACCGCCTCTTAGCTGTCGTTCGCCTGGCTTAAGCCAATAAGGGGGCGAAGACGCGAAACTGTATAGGGTCACGCGTCGGGGACGATGATCGACTCCACCCTCGCTGCTTGTGTTGTGCACATTGAAACTGTGTGTATTATGCCTGGGTGTGTGTGTGTGTGTGTGTGTGTGTGCGTGCCAACTCTTTGACTTTTCCCGAAATAAACTGCTGATACAGTTAGGAAACTTCGTCATCCTCGTGATCCACGTCGCCCTCTTTTAACACTGGCATGCATATTCATGAGTTTTTCCGTACGCGTCAGCGGCAGTGCAGCAGTAGCCCGCCCTCCCAAGTATACATATATGTATGATCGTACGCGTCAACAGCCTCTACCAGCAACTTGGATAATATAATGTGTTGCGAGTGTGTGTGTGTGTGTGTGTGTGTGTGTGTGTGCGCTCTGCTTTCTAACTTGTTTGTTGCTGCAGTGCTTGTAGCTCTCGATCAGAGGGTTTCTCTCGAGTGTCAGTTGTTGCAGAAGATCGCGCGTACGATGGATTTATGGGGAGAGTCGATGCTGAGTAATGCGGGAGAATGGAGATATATTGGTCGTACTACCGGAGCTAGCTAATATTTGTCTTTTGAATAACGTGCCTTTCCGAACCATTAAGGGATGACGATGTGTGTTTACAATAAGCTTATACTGTTAATGTTATCAGATACTTTCGGTAATGACAAATTGAAGTGGATGTGTCAATTGTGGTGGTTGAAGTCCGGCAAAGCAGGTGTATATGGTGAAGAAGTCAAAATCATTCTTATGGTGATCAGATCATACTGATGAGTTTGTGAGAAAAAACTGGAATACACCAATCTTGTCAGCAGAAAGCAATGCATCGGGGAACCTTGATAAGCATAAAACTGAAAAGTAGTCCTTCCAGCATCGTCCGACCAACGCGCATCCACCATCCACCGTCCTATGTCAGCACAGTGATATTTCTCTCGTTTTATTCGGAATTGCCTGCACGCGACAAAAAGCCAGCCGCTAAGTGCGCATGAACGAGATGAACGCCAAAGTACCGCAGAAAATATAAAAGCATTCTCGTTAATCATATCCCAGCAGCAGCATCAGTGTAGTCGTCCTTCGTCGCGGTAGCTCAGCAGATTAAGTGTAACGCAGTACTCTTGCGGCCTCCCGTGTCTAACGGTTCCACAGTGTCCACACAGGAGAGAGCTCCTTTAGGCGTCCATGGCACTGGGGGGGCCACCAGCAGACCTCGACCTCATTCAAGGCTTGGCACTCTCTGATGCTCGTATACCGAGGAAGTCGCGCGCGCGCGCCCACCACCTACCCTTTCTCTCTCTCTCTCTCTCTCTCTCTCTATCTGCGTGCACATGCACTTTCCCCCTCCCCTCTTCTTCTCTCCACTCGTGCACTCTTGCGCTCTCTCCCTCTCTCTCATCGCTCTCTATCTCGCGCAACTGCTTTCAAGAGCATAAATGCATGCACACCCTCGTACGAGAGCTACTGCTGCTGTTCTTCAGGCTCCTTTCAATTCGATGTGCGCAGGCGAAAGTGTTGCTGCTTCCGGGGAAGAGAAAAAAAATATATGCAGCCTGAATAAAACGAGGGGTGCTTGGGCGAGCAAAAGAGGTTCATGCATGACGCGTTTCTGTTGTTGAACTGCTGTTACAATATAATGCCGCGTATTTTCACGTGTATAAGCCAAATCTATTGTGCATACACGGGAAGATTGGAATGTTGAACATGTATACATAATCAACTCCATCCAAAGTAGATATGCATTCATTGTACTCGCGTTTGTCGTTGGGTAAGAAAGGGAAGAGAGAATGGGGATGACCGCTCAATCTCGCTCTCTCTCTCTCTCTTTCTCTCTTTTTCTCGTCCCATGCCAGCTCGCGGGAGCGTATAATGGATGTTGAATGGGCTCGCTGCCAATCCTTCTTCTCTCTACATTCATTTCTCTCTTTGGCTCGGCGAAATTCCGTGACCTTGACCCGTGAAGCGCGCGATATTCTTCCGTCCCTCTTACTCTCTCCCTCGGAAGGTTTCTGTACTGCCCAGGCCTGTGTCTGTCTGCTCTGTTACACACACACACATACGCACACACAGCTGAACTGCATCGCCCACTAGGAGCGAGAGCCACTCTTCCGTTTGGCTCGACTCTGCGTGCAACGCAAAATTTTCGGTGCCACTTTGCACATCCTCTATTTGTATTTCATTACACTTGCCGTCACTCTTTTGCTTTCCTCCTTGGATATATAGATGTCTGTCTGTGCAGTCTTGCTTAGATGCCGCGGCAAGCCTTTCTCTCGGTTCATTCTTTTTCATCTTTTCGCTCTTGGTGATGGGTTGATGAGCTAGTCAGCTGTCGCTAGTTCATGTTTACTTTTTCTCCTTTTCTTTTTTGAGGGAGGTACGCTCTTTAAACCGACTTTTTGATATGTTCTAAGTCCTTTTACTGGTTAAACCAGTTTTGCGCGGTGTATATTTGCATAGACGGTTCAGATTTCGTGATATCAATTCAAGAGATGAGAGGTATTATTTCTATGAATTGAGACACGGAACTGCTTGCTCTCTTTTTTGTTAGAATTTCTTCTAACAGTAAGTAAAATCACACACGTAGGATTGTATAATTTTTTTCTTCAATGTTACCTAAAATATTGAATAAAATGTGTTTAAATTGCACATTCTTAACATTAACAAAAAACCTGGCATTTAAAATACAAAAGCGTGAATTATTGAGACGATAATCGTTTAGCGCCCAACACCAAGCGAATATCAACGATATGCAATGCAACCTCTACATTATTTGTGTCAAGTTTGCTTATCTTGTTCTTTTGAATACAATATTAATACAATCCATGAACCAGATTATCTCACATCGTTTGTATCAAGGGGCGTTTAATGGTGTACATCTGCTTCTTTGATTTTCCATCGTGGGCTCAAGCCACAGGAGCGTTATACCAAATGTAAACACGCAGACACCAGCAGCATCATGAGCGCCTAGTCTAGCGCTGCTCCACTTTTCATTTACACTGCATATTCTCACTGTGTTATTTTACTCGTAAATCACTTCCTTTGAAGTGGTATACACAAGCCTAACACCCTCGGCTCGCTTAGATTCGTGATTTTTGAAAGGAGAACGATCTGTGTTTACATCGTTATACTTCCGGGACTTTCAGTTTCCGCGGCGCTGTACGAAAACGTCCGCTCTAATAAAGAGGTCACCGATGAAAGCGGGAATAAATAATTGTGTACAAGCGATACTGCTGGACTAATTTATCGCACGGTAAAAAAAAAATAATATTTACGTAGAGGCGCACGGGATGATTCATTGATTGGGCGACGCTGTCTCCAACATTGCTAACATTTATTTGTTGCGATTACAGTTCAGATTTACACGTTTTTGCGCAATGGCATGCACATAAAATACTGATAACGATTGATGACTATTTATTCTTGATATTTGCGTCATTTAAGCCAAACGTATATATTTGATTATTACTCGATAATATTGGAAGCAGAAAAAATACAGGATATATCTGTACTTACAATGAATATTGAAGAAAATAGAATTTTTTCCAAAGAAAAATCGCTCGCCATTGTGAAGACATTATCGACTTTCACAGTAAACTTGCAGTTGAAATTATTAAATTTTTCTCTGTCACATTCATTCATTCTGTTACATTTATTTATATACACAGCACTGGTAAACAGCTTGGATTATTAAAATCCCGCCAAATCAGTGTTTACAGATCTTATACAACAGATACTTACACCAAATCAACGTGATTGATTCAATTCAGAAACTTGAACTGATTTGTCCGCACCAATATAACGAAGAAAGAGAAGCAAAAAGTGTCTCAGTGCGTGTCTCGATATTATTCGAAGAGGCATATATATATACGTAGAAAGAAAGGACAGAGCGCACAAAGGCGAGCGAGAGAGCACATCGAGGGAGATGTAATAAAGAGAGAGGGAGAGAGACGTGGTGAAAATGTCGACTTATTGATTGCTCCTCACGCACGTATACGATTCACGCACAGAGGCTAAGTGCCACAGTCCCTACGCATGTATATATACAGGGTGTTAAGAAAGCAAGACGTGCGATCAGAGGGTGTTGTCAGTTTTTTTTAGATATTCCATGGCGTTGAATACACGGTGAAGAAAAAGCATAATAAATATGTCAGAACTGATCGTGATTTCAAAATCGACGGTATATGAAATTGAATTTAGGGTCGATGCTTTAAAATTTTGTAGTTAGACGTGTTCGAGTACATGACTATCTATTTGACTAAATAAATTTGAGAAATTAAAATTCTAATTTAAGGGTAGCAAAAAAAGTTACAGCTACCCGATTTTTAATGACCATATATATATTCAGTTTAATTTTACATTTCATCTATCATTATTATAGACATATATGTATAACAGACAATTGTTCACAAAAGTTTGTCCTTGAACACGTGTGTGTAAAGCATTAATTTACCCGATAATAAATTGTAAAATGCATACAATTATTATCGATGGTTATTGCGATTTTTATCCGTGTAAATATTGAGCACCCTGACGTCACATGATGAATTGGGAGATTAGACTTGAAGCTTTTGATCGATGTGGAAATTGTTGTTAGAAAATGTCTATAAAACGTTCGAAAAAATGGCTTGTAAATATGTACAATAGGTACATTGAGTTATTGTGGAGAACAGGACAAAATTTATTTAAAATATTTGACAATTGGACGTATATAAAAGCTTACTTTCTAACCTTTGTTTAGTGCGACAAAAATATTACGACTTTTGCTAATAAATGCAAGATTGATAAAATATCTCTCTTCGTTCTCCGCAATAATTCGTAAATATTTATATCAATGCCGTATTTATCCCTAAACTACCCAGTAACTTGAAAATGCCAATAGCACTTAAAAATATGCATCGAAAAAGAAAAAAAATTCTTCATCCTCTATCTTGTTTTTACAACCGGCGAACATAAACGTATGCCGAAAAATCTCGCATAGCCACTCAAGGGTAAAAGCGAGCGCTGCACAGAGACGATCGCTCGCGAATCTTCCGGCTCGATGGAAAATGAGTCCGCGAGACGCTCAATTAAGCGCTCGATCGCCGCTACTGTATAGAAGCGCTTTGACTTTTCCGCGTTCAACGACCTCGACTCCGCCGAGTGTCTGCATGAACGACTGTCTGTGTGTGTGAGTGTCTGCACGCGCCTCGATTAGATCATATACGGGCGATAGCGAAGGTCTTGCGGTTTGGTCTGAGCGAGCGTCTCAGCTGGTAAAGCACTCGAGAGAGAGAGAGAGAGAGAGAGAGAGTTTTGAGAAGTGGCGCGCGTGTGTGACGGTGGCCGATCGTTGAATGTTCAAGCGTCCGAGGGCATCGCCGAGCTTTGTACTCAGCAGTTCTGCAGTCGGTTTTAGTTTTCATGGGAAAAATGGAATTTGGTGATCTTGATGAGTTCATCATTGTTTTGAAAAATTGATTTTTGGTGTAAGGGTGACTGGTAAATTAAATCTTTTTATTGAAATTTTTGAAATATGAATCTTTGAAATTTGAAAAAGTATATAAATTAATGTTCTGCGGGCTTCATTAGCAATATCTTGTTACATTGTCATATGTGAGTGTTACTCTATAGCCGAAGAAAATGGAAAAAGAAATGAGTACTTTTGAGTATTTTTCCACACGATAGAAATCGAAAGTAATTTTTGTTAGCATATTATTTTTATGTAAATTGTATAATTTTTCCAAGCGATCGACAAAATTTATTCATATGTAATTATTACGGCAGTAAATAGTATACGGTTCACGAGCCGCGATATTTATCTTTGCTATTAGGTCTAGAAAAATATCAGCTTGGGGCGAGGGAGCGTCTAAAGTATAATAGATGCGAGGCACGTGTCAATTGTGTTGTTATCAGTTCCCCACGTGCACGGACTATTTACCCTTGTCTACAATTCGCTCGTGCTTTTTATCAAAATGTTTGCGCGGGATACGCATGCTCACGACGAATTACGCGATCTTGGAGAACGCAAAATGCAGCCAGCAAAATAGTTATCCTGCGAATCGAAGCGGTTTCTCCGCGCTTTGAATACTTATATATATATATATTGAAACCGAACGCAAGAATCTTTTTCCCTTTTGCGAAATAATCGGCGCCGCTGAGCGCTTCGATGAACGCGGATGGAAATATGAACTTTCGCCGTGTTTAATATTTATATTTCGATGCGAAATTGGTCAATATACTTTTTCGAAAGCGTGTCTTGTTATTGAGACGCATGTGGCCGCTATTATATGTTTTCATAAAACGATCGACTGAAAAAATAATCTAATTTGAGATTTATGGTTCAAGACATATATATATATATATTATTCCTTGTTCTATTTAAAAATAACCAGGCAAATTTTCAAAACTGCCACGTTGCTTTGAAAACTTTAAGGATGCTCTATATTAACTACGCTAGTCAAAACGAAAAAAAGAGAGAGACAGAGAGAGAGAGAGAGAGACATTCTTTCTTATTTCTCAATTTTTTGTTAATATACTAGGTATACCTTCAAAGTATTTTTTAAATTAATACATAATCCTTAGATGTTATTATACCATAAAAAAAAATTTCGATCCAATCTTAGCGTCAATTATTTTGTAATTGGTAATTCAATACGACGAAAATGCATTTTTCCATAAGAGTCCATCTTACAAAGTGAAAAATTACAATTCAGAAGGCTAGGGTACCTCTACTCCAAGGTACCCAGCCTTCTGAAACTTAGCATGGATGCTTTTTATGTGAAACTTGACGTGTATACAAAATTCCATCATTTTTTATGCATTATTTCTATTCATTATAGAACCTTATAAACTTTAATAATGCAAAGATACTCGAAGAAAATTCAACGATTGTCTGAAATCCTGAGCGACAGACTACTCAGAAATGTACAAAGACGAGAAAAGATCAAGAAAGAGCAAACCGCAGACGTAGTGGGAGAGATAGGCTTGTGCTTCACAGTCACCCCCTATAATACGACTTAGAGAAAGAGAGAGAGAGAGAGAGAGAGAGAGAGAGAGAGAATAGTAAGAGCGGACAACCCTCGACCCTTCGGCTTATTTCCGGTGGTACGCGCACGCACAAAGCCCACTTTACCCCCTCGCTCGCTCATATCGATCGGCCTGACTCTCCGATCGCTGCGATATATGCATATATGTGTACGCATATAGATATATGGTGCGTGCAGCACTGTTTGTGAACTCGCTGCTGCTATGAGACATTAACGACCAAGACCCCGAATTTTCAACATCTTTTTTAAGGCTTTTTTTCAACTAAAAGAAAGGTTTGAAAAAATTTGAAAAAGATCATATCCGACGTATTTTGATCTGTTCTTTCGAATGGTGAGACTTAATTTTTGCTAAAACACTCTTGAAAAAAAATATGGCGTGTTTTTCACGAAAATAAGAGAAAAAATTTAGAAATTTTCAACCATTATATAAAAAATTTAGAATTTTTAAAAA
>UELU01145708.1:11634-25861 GCA_900490025.1 Megastigmus dorsalis | reverse complement strand
TATTTTAGAATCACGAAAAAAATTTTCCCGGAATATTTGAACATCGATTGCACTTTTTTGCAGAATTTTGAATTATTGTCATTGCATTTTCCTTATGAAAAAAATTCATAAAGTTGAAAATTTCCAAATTTTTTATCTTTTTTTCGTGAAAAACACGCCATATTTTTTGCAGGAGTATTTTAACAAAAAATCGGTATCACCATTCGAAAGAACAGCTCAAAATACATCGGATATGATCTTTTTCAAATTTTTTCAAACCTTTTTTTAGTTGAAAAAAAGCCTTGAAAAAGTTGTTGATAATTAGGGGTCTTGGTCGTTAATGGGTTAATACTTTATCGCTATCAATTATTGTCGCGGTGGGTGGTGAGGCGTCATTATATATGTATCCCTCGCCGCTATGTGCGATCTGTTAAATTCGAGTATCCGCTGGCTCGTCGCTGTTCTGTTTTGAGTAACGGTATTATACAGAATCTTTTTTTTCTTGTTCCTCATGGCATGTGTGTGCGGCGGGTGTGGGTATCGAGTTTCGCGTGATATGTACCGATGGAGAGACAGGAATGCGTGGCGCTCGCGCGATAAGTAACCTGCGTGAGCTCTGGGCAATCTGCGATTAGAGAGAACCGAACGCGAAACAGTGAGTTCTGTTGAGTATGTGGGGCTTTTAATTGATTAGCGGGAAATGTTTTCTTCTTTCTTTTTTGATAGTCGACAGGGATGGGTCGATGAATATTTTATGTTGTTTTGTACTCTATAACTGTCCACTTTTAACGATTCGGAGAGTGGTAATATATTTTTGTTAAAACGAGGCTGGAACAGTTACGATTGCAACGTATATATCTTCTAAAGTAAAATAGCTATTTGATCCAATCTTTAATCGTCTTTCAAACAACTTGGATCCTAAATATTATACTTCGAATATCCTATAGTTCTCTGCTGTTTTTCTTATTGTACATATAATAAACTATGTGCTCTATAATTTATTTCAAATGTCTCTCAGTATTATACGAAATTTTCATCAGAATAAAGTGCAATACCTATCCGGTAATCTATTCGTTCGCACAGTTTTAAAAGGCAAACCGCCGCTGTAGCGCACGTAACACGTCGTTACGTGCCAATAGGGAGAAATTGAAAAAAGGACAGTCCTCGCAGAGGACGCTCGCAACCGCTAATTTGCGCGTAACACACACACACACTCAGCTCCCAGCTGATCAACCTCTTGGGGCAGCGATATATATCGCGATCGTGAAATAAAAAGTGCATACGAAACGACGGTATAGTCGCGTAAGCCAGTCTCTAGTTTTCCTCTCTCTCTCTCTTCGCGTTTGCGCAATCACCATATCGCCATCAGCGCGCAGAAGTGAAAATCACGAGGCGGAGGATGACTTTTTTTCGCCTTATACACACGGTCGGTGCGAAATTAACGTCGCGTGTGCACCTTCGCTCGTATGGAGTACAGAGCTGCGTTTACGACGCATCTGCGTTCCACATATAACCGAGAGCTACGGGAGAGCCACTGCGAAATATACAATATATACGGGGGCTTCCGTTGAGTGTGTAATATCTCGCGGCCGGTTTATGCATAACCGTACGGTGCCAGCTGCTGTCGATGCGCGGCGCAATGCTTGCGTGCAGCAGTCGCTCTGGACCTGAGGATTCTTTTATGGAGTTCGTTGAAAGGCTTTGTGGATATGGCCAGTGGTCTTTTGCACTATTCAGGGTTTGCGCTTAATTGGGGCTTGGGAAAATTGAGAATTTTCACTGCTGATCGAGTCATATTTCTGAAAATGTTTTTATAAAAGTCGAATAAATAGAACGAAAAGTCGGCGATGATAATGTAATAATCAATATAAGAGCTGTAATTATACTTGCCGTTTATTATATATAAGTATACTGTCATATTTTTATGTTTAAATTAAAAACATTGTAAGGTAAATATTTTACGATACCCGTAATAATTTTGAAGCATTCCATGACCATTATAACCTACAATCAATAACCCAATAACCCATTATTTGCAAGCTGTTTAGTCTCCAATATGCACCACCTATTATTATGTACCTTTGTAAATGTTACTTTGTGTACACAAATTCCTCCATTATACATCGTACCTTGTATATATTAATAATACGGTTTTTTATAGCGCGTAAGTGGTCGTTAAATTTGAAATCTGTCGTCCACGATAATATTGACGTAGACTGTATCACACGCTCGCACAAGTAGTTGGTGTACGAGATTAAGCGGCCAAGAAGCGACGGATGCGAGTTTTTGCCTTCCATACGTGGTGTACCACGAAAACACATGTTTCGCCCCCCCCCCGTTCCATCAACTTGTAGACAGAGGCGACTTTGTCATCGCTACTGCTTCTCCGCTATGCTGCGGAGCACCGAAAAACGAGAGCAACGCTTTCGCGCGCAAGAGATTGGATTACGCGCGTGTGAACGTGTATTTTTAGAGGGACGAGAACGGAAGGTCCCGTTTGAGCTCGACAATTTTCACATGCTCCGCTATCATCTCGCCTTATTAATAATTTCGTTCTGGGAGATGCGGAAGAATTTATGGAGTTTACACTTACGCTTTGATGGAAGAGTTGAAAGCTAAAAATTTAGTGTCAGGTTTTGTTACAATCTGATAATAAATGTTAGAAGCTTGGATTTTTATTTCAATATATGATATTGATTGATACGTATATTAATATATCAGCAAAGAAGCTTATGTGATCTTAATTAATTTGTGAATATAACCATCTCATTTTTATTCAGACACTGTAAAAAATTACGTGATAACATAAAACTCGACGCTGTTGTTCTACTTGTCTATTCTAATATAGTAATTTTTGTCGATAAATTATAGATATATAATGCCATAAACAAGATAAGTGTCCGCTATAAACGTGGATTCTAAAAGAGCTGTATGAGAGAGAGGAGAGAAAAGTCCTCCGACAATCTTTTATTTATGCGACGGTAGCAGGAGTAGAAACACACACACGAAGCTGGCGCGCGACCTTTCCACGCGACGATATAAAACAGAGCTGATAAGAGCATTTTCAGGCCGACTCCCACGAGACTTTCGATTTTATCAAGCTTCGCGCTGCGCTCGCGAGAAAAGACATGTGTTCCTCTGTACCAGCATCGCTCAACTCTCTCGGGAATCTTCTTCATCGACAGCTTGTTATTTTCTTTTTTCGCCGCGTAAAACGTTGAACTTATTTTTCGCGTCTCTCCTACCGCAATAGAGGGGAGAATAACAACATCGTTGCGTGGAGAGATTCCGATGATTGGTTGCATTACGTCCTGACAATCGGAAGCAATATTAGGAAATGTTATCATTTTCTTAGTTGAAAAGTTGAAGAAAGTGCAGCTTTGTATTATTTTTTACGATACTTTTAAGGTGTCAATTATTAGAAAAAAGATAAGTAAGGAGAGAATTTCTGATTTTTTAAAGAAATACGTTGTGAAAAATACATGTAGCCGTACATTACTTTTACATTGCGTTTTTATACGATTTTTCAGATGGAATTGTAAGATAAAAAGTAAATTTTACGCACGATTGCTATGAAATTTCTTTTCTCACTTAAAGAAATGGCCTCACTATGTGATTCGATGGAAAAAATAGTTTCCTTAAATCGCATTGATTTGATCATTTCGGAGCGAGCGAAAGTTTTTAATAAAGGAACAAAAGCTTAAATATAAATGATTTAACAGTAAATTCGCGGTATTAACGAAGTCTTCGTAGAACACCTCGAAAAAAAGAGTCTGTCGAGAGTAAAATAAACCGCGCAACACTTGGCTGTTTTCGCGGAAACAATACGAAAAAAATTGAGAGAAATTGGCTCGTTTATTTGTCCTCCCGCGCGTATATACTCCGTGCGAACTCCGTATAGGTACGTGCGTAAAGGAAAAAATGCGAATTTCCCGTGCCTCGTCGCTCGTCGTTCGCCTACGTTCATTTTTTCTTCTCTCCGACAGTGCGATAAATTGGTTAATTGATTGCTCGATGAATTATTCAGGGAAATGCGCGCGGTTCTTCTATTTTACGACCTCTCGGCGTCAATGTTACCATTCAAATGGCTAGAATTTAAATTTGAAATAGGCTCTTTCACCCAACGAAAATAAACAATATCTAAGTTTCTTTTTTCTTTTTTCTGTTTCAGGTAAGTTGTTCAGAATACACATGGATTTTTTCATCTAGACAAGTATACAGTCGATTGGTGAGCGTGAGCTTTTTAGAAATTCGTGCAGTGAGCGCGCGGTAAGCAATTTTAACGATTGTACAGAGAAATATGCGATAGGTTATATTTTAATAGATGGAACGCGTGGTTATATGTTTATTAACGAGGTCACGCCAGTCCTCGACATTTGCCTGTCCGCACTAGGCTTGAGCGCACAACGTCTTCCTTGTATGTACTTCGCATCGTGAAACCTTGGGTTTGATAGGAATATGTAGATTTGCTAGATAAGTCAACAGTAGGAGCTTGTATTCAAACGGACTCTTTACCAGGAATTTCGGTTTTTGCGCAGAAGTAAAAGTGAACTTATTAGTGTCTTTAGATAGCGGATAATCAGTTTTTCTAAATGAAGCCGGCACTTTTTATGATTTTCTGTCGCACCGTTTCATCGTTACGTAGTATACGAAGCTCTTGTATAGAAAACGAGTGAAGTTAGTCACTCTTCCGCGTATTATACTCATTAAATCCAGAATGACAGACGTCATAAAGAAAGTCTTCAAATACACTTCCCAAATTCATCGCCAAAATGCCTATAAAGCTTTCCGCTTTATCGGAAATAACATTCCAGTAGCGATGCGTCGCGACAAATACAGGAAATATCTTATACACGTCAAACGTCAAAGCTCGTTTCAACGTGCACAAGTATATATATATATATATACGCAGCTGGCAAGTGAACACCGTCTACATAGGAAAAGTGTCGCACGCGCGACGAGGGCAAGTCGTATAACAATTATCGTCTCCGATCCGGGAGCTTTTACGATCTCGCGTGCCTTTGACTTTCCGATTTCGGTGCGCGTGCGAAATTTTACGAGCTTAATGCAGCCATGGAACTCTTCGATTTTATCAAGTGCATTAGATACGTGTATATATATATGTTGTGAATTTCCTATCCGTCTACACACCGCTCTGACATGTGTACTTATTATCAGTGTTACTTCGTTGACTTTACGACGTTTGTCACCTTGGCTTTAAGCGAGGTCAACTCGGTTAAATCAAAATATGCTAACTTCTAATGGCTTTTCCATGCGCGAGAAATTGGAGATCGACCCGTATGTCGATTGTGCTTGTGTATGTCGTTCTACTAATTGCATTTATAATTTGATTCTGAGTGTAGATTAGTATACGCAGAGTTACTTTATTCTTTATAAGTATCCCAAAAATATTCATGCTAGGTTTGTTACTTGAATTTTATTGAATATTGAAAATAATGTAAAACTTGCCAATTCAGATATAATAATCACTTATCCTGAATTTCGAGGAGTATGGAAAAATTAATAAGTATAATGTTATACCATGCGTATTTGATTTTTTCATGCGTTTCGACTTTGTAACAACAAAAACACATGTTATATTCAATTTTATATTGAAATTTTTATTATCCAATTAATTATTTTTTTAATTAATAATTAATTAAATGTCATATTTTTTAGAGAAACATTTTTTGAGGTCACTTACGTCGTTTAATTAAAAATTTCAGATATCTCCAGTAATAAATTCATATGATAATTAATTGCTCATAATTTACAAATGTTTTTCCATGATATGACACTTCGTGCATATAATCGTATTGCATAAAAACTTATCATAATTACTTGACAAATTTTTTTACACGTAATCTATAAAAAAACTCGATCGCACACTTTTTCCAAGAGACTGAAAGAGTAATTTTAATTATTCACCCATGCGTTTGTATCATCAAAAATTTAACTCAAAAGCATCCACCTTTTTCTCAATATACATAATTCATCCTTCGTATAACAACTCATCCTTCCCAGAAATGCGTCACGAAAGATCAATTAAGCAGCCGAGTCTCATCATCTCATTAATAATCATAAAAAAAAAAACAATTAGTTATTCCATAAATAATAAACGAGCTTCTTAGATCGTCTATAAATTTTCATAAATTCCCAGACGCACATTTGCGAACGAATAAAACGCTTCGGGCATTCAGAAGCAGCTCTCGCCGTTGTACCGACCAAATATTTGTGCAAAAGTGACGCCGTTGCAGCTGATAAGACGCATCGGAAAGAAAGGAGCAGACGTTGCGCGCGTCGCAGTATACGATGCAAATTGTATCGAGCTCGTACTTGCGGAGGTGTTTCTTTTGGCGCGACACACACACACACACACACAGACACAGACACTGGCACGTAGCTGCGTAATAATTCCCATTTATCACTCTGACACTTTGCACATGGGAGTCTTCGTGCTCTCGTTCCATTCGGATCCAACGGCTCTTGTACTGATCGTCACCGCTGCCGATTGCTTTTAAACGCTCCTGTGGATGTACGTGGGTGTATGCGTGTAACACTCGTGTGCCTGATTTCGTTACTGACGCGCTCGTGGTCTTGATCATATCGGCGAATTACGAGTCGCCTCGGGGTCAACGTGGCGAGAAAAATGTTTCTTTGTTTTAGTTCCGTTCGCGGTTACAACTTTTTTTTAAAGGACATTCTTGGATCACGTTGTATTTTACGTCGAATTTTTTTCAGTTGGCAAACTATATAAGATGCAAGTAGTTTCCTCGCTTTTAAAAGATAAAATTTGAATTGGTGATAAAAGTAGGGCTATTGTACGCTTGAATGCTTGATTAGAGATTGGTTATGTTGAGTACTTTTTTAGTTGCGATATTCCAAGGCTTTTTTTTTCGTTTATCTTTTAATTATTCAAGAAGATAATGTAGCCATTAAAAAGCTGGCGAAGCGTGTTGATGTTATAAACTAATTCTAAAGCGCGATTGCACAATGCAATAAGCTTGCATGAAAAAAATTAGATAAAAATTGTACGTACCGGATGGTTGTAAGCCATAATATTCAATGAATTTTTATAAATTAATATTGTATTTATTCTATCGATTTTTATTAATTCGACAGACTTTAATTACATTGAAGTTATTTTCAACTTTATAAATTCGATATTTGAAAAATATATTATATATATATTTTATTATATGTATATATATAAATTTAGTGTGTAAATCCAATTGACTAGATCAACGATTCATTAACTTGCAACAATAAACTTCATTATTTCACTATCGATACATTATGAATTTCTGTTAAACTTATTGAAAGCTCCATAATCTATTAATTCTGTGAAGAGAATCGCCATTCCGCTAATGAAGTTTGAAATTTAAAATAATTATTGCGAAATCCCCAATTAGCATATCGTACATTATAAGATTCACGTAAATAAAGCGTGACGTGCAATTAAAAACATACATCATAGTCGACTTATTAGGCGTTTTGTCGTATTTTAACTTTTCTCGTTTTCTAAAAGCTGCAGTACATTTTACACCGCACGAACAATGCAAAAATTAAAAAAAAAAAGATAAGAATTTTTACCACTTCTTTTATTCCTCTCGCATACGCATATCATGCGGTCTGATGTCAGAGTCGCAGTTTTAAAAATTACGTCAACTTCAAAAAATAGACGTTTCTCTTCTTTATCGATGTGACGCATCCCACAGGTCTGGCTTAAATTATGCCTTTAATTATCAAACGATTAAACTCGTTTCTTTTGCATTCTCGCGTCGCTAAGAAGTTTCAGCTGCAAGTGCCGACGGCTTGCAATATACACGCCAAAATTGTTAGCGAAGAAAAAAATAAAAGAGAGAAAGAGAATAAAAAAGTATAAATCTCAAGATTGAGAGGAGTAGTTAGAGCTCTCCAGGCAATTTGTCTTACTATATCCGAGCAGCCAGAGCGAGCTTCTGACCCGATTCCCCTTTCTTTTTTTTTTTCAACAATTTAGGGTCAACTTACATTTGTGCATTTCCTCCCGTTCACGTTGTCGATTAAACTTCATAATGCGCGTAAATGTATTGAGAGGGACAACAGCTGCGGGGATCGTTCAATTTTGACAAATCGATTTCCGGTGGAAAGTGCAGGCTATCCAGCATTTCGCTGAATATACTTTACGCAATGTAGCTGGGTATTATACTTCTGGATCTCTGGCTATTCTCGTGGACGATAAATCGTGTTGTCGGTAATTCGGTTAAAATTCGACTGTATACGATAATTTTGGGCTTACGACATTTTCGAATATATCCAATGCCGTTATGTATCACCGGTGTAGGAATACAATGCACGCATCGGTGCTTTTTATCCGTCCTCGATTTTGGGTCGCGCGTTTACATCACGCCTCGAATTACCGAAAATAAAAAACGAGATCGGTTCGGTGGATCGCGTAACTGTATACGTCCATAGTTTTTGTACGCTCATTATGTTTCCTTCTTGAAATGTTTTGAATTAAATAAAATAGCTGTTTCTTAGGTATTTAAACGGAAGAAAATGAAAACCAAAAGTGATCTTTTGTATTAACTTATGTTTTATATCTTTGCTTTTAAAGTACTTCTTTAAATTTTTCAGCTTTGAATAAAACAATTGTAATGTTTGAAAAGGTAATTCTTATTATAGTTGATGACGTTAATTAGCTAATTAGTCATTATCTATACATATACAAAATAAGTATTAAATTCTTGATGGCTTTGAAAATCAATATTCATTCATAATAAAAACAAGCAATCACAAGCAAAACCCAACTCTATGCGCATACACCTTTGAATTCCCTCAGTTTACAGCTGCAAGCACTAAATTCCCGGCAACCAAACCCAAAATTCCTGGGCTAGACGCGCAATTCCTCTACCCGAAAAGATGCTGCAGCAATTTGCCAAAACTATGTGATATCGTAGCTCATCCCAGTTTTGCGCTCATATAACATGCATCTCAACCCCGAGCGTCGAAGACGTTGACAAACTGGGTATGTAAGGGAAATCCCCGAAGCACTAATATACGCGTGTTCCACGAAGAGGAATAAAGAAGTTGATCTCATAGCAGCATTGAGAAATCCCCTTTCGTAATTACGGTCGACCGTTTCGATCGGTTACGTCGCCTGTGTGCACGTGCGTGTTCCTCTTATTTTTTTTTTCTTCTTCGCATATATAGGCGTCGCTCGATCGCGCGCGCGTCAGCACCTTTTTGGATTTCGCTACTGCGAACGAGATCGAATTTGGCACGCACGAGTCTGTATTATATGGGAGGCGTTATTACGCAACGAGTTTTATTAGCGAGCGCATTCTGACGCGAGATGTATAAGAACGCCCATGGGTGGATCAGTTTTATTTTAGTTAAATGATTGATGGATTGATGGATTAACAATGAGTGCATCAAACGAATGCTGCAGAAAATCTGATGGATAAAGGTTTGACGAATGTTAGGTCTGACGGTCTATATATGCACAGTGCCTTCTTTTTTAATTTGAAATATTAAAATACTTTCTTAAACCTGCATACTGTACAGCGATGGAATTCACATTATGCACTCAAAGTCCAGTACATATACAATGTCGATTTAATGTGTGTTATATGTTCGTATACAAATTGATATATTAGAAATTATGCATGTACGGAAACAAATAAATGCTGAACGTATGTTAAGTACTTAAGATCTTATGACGTCTAATTAGACTATTAGTTAAGTAGCTAAACTGAATTATTTTCTTTATCGCATTTTTTCATTCGCGTTAAATTATACTATTTATAGCATGTAAATAAAATAACAAAGTTCGATAAGCTTATTTAAAGTAAATGTATAAGAAGATTATAGAATATAATATAATCCTGTGACGAAAAAATCACAATCTCTGCGAGAGCTTTTCTATTGAAAAAGGATATTGTGAAAGTTTCCATAATGGTGGGGTGACGATGAATAAAGTTAGGCATAGATTAACTCCGAACATCAGCGGGAGCAGATCAGAACTTTTTTTTATGCGAAATGTATAAAGACTCAACTTTTGAAACTTCTCTTTATTTCCAAACTGTATGTGCTACTGTGTTTTTATTTACATTAATAAACTTTAAATCAAATACAGTTTTTATCAAATAAACGAATTTTTAAAATTTTTATATCATTTACAGAAAAAAGTTTTCTTTATACAAATATAGCATTTTCCAATAAATAAAATGTGTTAAGTTGCATGTATTATTTTGTTATTTTATATTATAGATAAATATATAATGTAAACATAAATAAACTTGAATTTGCAAATAACTTTAATAATTATAAAAAATTAAACTTTTATGAAAAGAATTTTGAAATCTTATGATAAAATACAAAAAAATTCACAATGATTAATAGGTCTTATTTCATAATGAAATTGAAAATGTCCAAATAAATAAGGAACGTAACATAGTTAGGTTTACATTGTAAAAGTTCTGAATCGATTCCTTTTGCAATACAGTCATTAGAATTGCTCGGACGCAAGCTTTACAAGTTTCCTAATTTGTTTTTATTTCTCCACTGAAATCGGGTAATCAGGTGCAGCGTCGCTGCCGGCAACTTGTAATTTTCTATTTTTGTAACCTAGCCGTCGCCGTTGCCGCTGACCTGAAAGCGTGATAAATTTTTATGAATTCTGAAAATGCCACTCTTGCGGCATGTCAAAAACAAAAAGCGTAAAACTTCACTAATTACACGATCTTTCACAACGTGCAGTCTACTCGTCTTCCTTGTCTTGCTCAACCAAAAGTGTATAATGCTGTGCCGACATTTAATGAGTTTTAAGGGCAAGAGAATCTCGCGGGTTTCGCGCAAAAATCTGCCGAAACTTGCCTCTGGTTTTTTTTTCCTCTCTGCATCAGTTCGTGACTTGACGTTTTATGCACGTGCCCGCGGTGTACTGGCAAATAATTCATCTTATTTATACCGAACCCTGTACAATAACGAACGAATTTTTTTCTTTTTATTCTTATTTATTAACTCTTGTAATTAAGAAATATTAAATGCTAAATTAAAAAACACTGCTAAATTAAAATTCAGTTTTAAATATGTACCATCTTTCTGCGCTCTCTGAATCAGTGAAAATACTATCAAAGCATAAGTACTATATACACTGATTTATTCAGTGAAATTTAAATCAGAACCGTGAATTCACTGAGTAAATAGTGCATTTCGAAGTTGCGTTGAGGAAGGTACTATCTTGGATACATCCAGCATTCGAGTAAGTACCTTCCTCTACCCTACCGTCGATATACTTGATTTGACATTTACAATCCTGCATTATCTTTTGCGAAATAAATACTTCTAGAATCATTACACATTATAAAAATACTGTATGAAAGTATTAATTTTTCTAAAAAAATTGCCACTCTGCAACGATAAAAAATTAGCTGCAAGAACAGAAAAGTACGTCAATGTCAGTTATCAGGTAGACCCGATTAACGAAAAGAAAATCGCCGGGATGTCCAAATCCACCTGCAGAGCGAAAAGTCGAATTATCTTGTCAGCGATCCCGTCAGGCAGCAGCGCCGCTGACCCACATAAAACGCACACCCATCGAACCCTCGCCTCACCTTCGAAATTCCATTGCCGAAAATATACGATTCGGATTTCAATAACAATTCCCCCCCCCGCGTGCGACTTTCCTTTCGCAATCGCTTCACTTGTGTCCTGCCTGTCGTCGATGTGTGTGTATACGCGGCAAGGACGCGGCCGTTCAAGAAACTGTTTCTCCGTTCAGCGCACGTCTCTCTCCTCAGCTTGGATATGTGTACGCGCGTTCTCGAAGAAAAGGAATCGCCGGCCGCGAGTAATTTATCGTCACATTGACCGGACCGATGCTGGTGCTGCTGGGCAAGCGAGGTTATGTCACCCTCGGCGGTCAGTGTATATATAAATTTTCTTATAGAGGTATAAATGGGATACGCGGCGAGAGAGACTTTTGAATTTTGGATTTTGAATTGTTTATTTAAGCTAAGGACTCGTGGTTCTAAATAGCCCAGACAAAATACATAAAATACAATAAAATATCTTAAAACTCGCATCGTTTATGGGTCCGCTTGATCCCATGTATAGCGGTATAAAGTATCGTGAAAAAATAAAATTAAAATAATCGAAATAATAAAAGAAGAGAAAAAACATTAAAATATGTTCCAGAACACCTCAAAATACATTCCTAACATGTTTTCTACTTTTATATTTAGGTTTTTTTTTTCTTCCACCGTTGTCAACATAGGTAGTTTTTTCCGACCAAAAATGTATTAAAAAACATAAGTCAGTTTGTTTTCTATGATCTCATATAATTATCAGTATTAACTACTGAGTAAATACTCGTACTATTGCAAATTTGTATTAATTAACTCTTAAAAGTTTTCTATAAATTTTCTATATTTATATTTTTTTTTAATATATGTATATAAAAATATAATAGTATGCCCGTTAAAATAAAATTTTCAATACATGCTACATTATTTAATTTTTTAATGCTATCATAGTTTGTGTATCAAATATTAGTACACTTAATTCTTTTATTGAATTTAACGTAACATTGAAACGCCCCATCAAAAACCTATTATATATATCCTGATTCAAGTTGCTAATTTGGTAATTATTTTCGTTATCTAATCATCAAAATAGTTGTTACCTTTGATGTACTTAACCAAAAAATTATTTCAAGCCACGTTAGAATGAATTATTTAAATTGGAATAAATGTTAAGCAATTGGAAAGGGTACCGGAATCTTGTAATAAACAGTAATCTGTATATTATTATATGTATGATTAAAACATTTATTCAATAATTTATATCCTTAGCACACAATGTAGAAGATATGATTGTTCCATGTATGATTCAGTCTGAATTGTCAATAACTTGAGTTCTGAAATCCTTAACCAGCAACGCAACGGCCTCTGTTGTTATGTAAGAATCCTCTCTGAAATGATAACAAGAGAATTGAATATAAGCCTTTTAATTAGGCTACACAAAAATGAAGAATCAAACTTAATCAAGTTATACTTACAGCACAATCGCGGAGTGCATGGGCGTGCTTCCAGTGCTGCTTGCAGGTGCGAGCGGCTTGCTCGAGGCAGTGTTTCGCGGCCCATTTGAAAGCTTGTCTGATAATGCCAACAGCTATTATAAAAGCCTGTAAAAATTAGAAGTTCATCATGGTCAATATTGTAGAATAAAAATTGATTCAGATTATGTTGGCTTATAAAATAAGATTTTTGCGGTAATTGAACAAATGCTGTTATTATTTAGATATATCCAAAACCGTGTCGGGGAAGGTGGGCCCATATGGGTCCTGGGGCCTAGTAGGTATTTGTAATTATTACAATAACAATATTGTTTCTAAGACTAATATTTTTTTTAAAGATATATAACAGTATACTAAAATTTAGTTCGTCGAATGTAAATAATTATTATAAATTATAATGAAATAGAAAACAAAAACATGTTAAAGGGTAAAATACTGGTTCCAATCGTCCATTTAATCCTACATAATCTGAAGTGGGACGATATGGGTCTTCATTGCCTTAATAATAATGTAACTTTCAGAGTTCCTTACTCTTTAAAATACAATTATTAAAGCAATAGACACCATTTTCTTCAAAATAAACATTATTTCAAGCTAAATCGAATAAAAATAAAAATAGCAGTTAGACGATCTTTTGGTCTCGTTGCCTAGCACGTTTCCATGATTGCCCATTCATTTAATATGGAGATTTTGCCCATTGCCACTTCTAATTCTTTTTTGTTAATATTGCACGTTTGGTTTGACTTATAAAACTTATACTAACAGACACGTCAGGTATTATTTAACCCTTTTAAAAGTATTATTACATTTATAGGAATAAAGTTACTATTCTTAAAATCGTCTTGACCCGTCTAGCTGCACATAAAGTCTGTACCACCCCACCTTCTCATAGAATATGTTTAAGATTATTCCAAGTCATTGAAACATTATAATTTAAATAATTTATACATTTAAATTTATAGAATGCCTTGAATTGATAATAAAATTCTGCACATAGGCATAGAGTACCAAAAGACTTGATGTACTTTTACTACTTACAGGATTACGAGCTTCAACTTCATCAGTTTCAGTTCCGTTTACTTCGGCTACAGATCCAACTACTTCAGTTACAGATCCAACCACTTCAGTTACAGTTTCAGATACTTCATCTGCGTTTACGTTTACGACAGCCACTACCAGCAAAAG
>UELU01145708.1:0-11614 GCA_900490025.1 Megastigmus dorsalis | reverse complement strand
AATGAAATAGAAAACATATACATGCAAAAGAGTTAAAATATTGGTTTCAATCGTCCATTTAATCCTACATAATGTGAAGTGGGGCGCTATTGGTCTTCATTGTCTTAATAATAATGTAAGTTTAAGAGTTCGTTACTCTTTCAAAGACAATTATTAAAGCAATACACACCATTTTTTTCAAAATAAACATTATTTCAAGCTAAATCGAATGAAAATAAAAAATGCAATTAGATGATTTTTTGGTCTCGTTGCATAGCACATTTCCATAATTGTCCATTCATTTAACACGGTGAGCCCATTGCTAGTTTTAATTCTTCTATTTTAATATTTAACGTTTTGTTTGACTTATAATACTTACACTAACATAAACTTCAGGTATTATTTAACCCTTTTAAAATATTATTACATTTATAGGAATCAAGTTACTTTTAAGTTAGAATATGTTTAAGACTATTCCAAGTCATTGAAACATTAAAATTTAAATAATTTTTACATTTAAATTTATAGAATGCCTTGAATTGATAATAAAATTGTGCACATAGACATAGTACCAAAAGACTTAATGTACTTTTACTACTTACAGGATTACGAGCTTCAACTTCATCAGTTTCAGTTCCGTTTACTTCGGCTACAGATCCAACTACTTCAGTTGCAGATCCAACCACTTCAGTTACAGTTTCAGATACTTCATCTGCGTTTACGTTTACGACAGCCACTACCAGCAAAAGAGCCGTAAATAACAAAAAGAAACGAGGGAGCTGCATCTTTTCTGCTGCTAACACTTGTAACTGTTGACTTGCTTACACTTTGAGATCCACAGTGACTTCTGAATTCTCATCTTTATAAGCCGTGCATTTATACTATGAAATTCATTGACTCTTTTCCTCTTAAGCGGGTTTCAGAAGTAGGGATACTTTATCTGTTCTGTTCACGGAATTGACGGTTGGATTGTTTTCCTCAACGTGCAATGTTGTATAGAATTATAAAGAAGTTATAATACGAAAAAAGTTTGGTTTATCTCCATAGCTACGTAAACAGAAATGTTTTCCTCATTGGATTCTGCGCCACCTTGCTCGAGAATCTGATGATATGCGTGTATAATTGGAATCGTATTGCTCCAGAGATGCTGAGGCCTTAAAATAAATATTATTGCTCATCATATGGCTTAACTCATTAAGGACGGAACGGACACTTTTTTCATACTTTTTTCAACAGCTTTATTTACTTTGATATCGATCCTATAAAAAATTGTGATTAGTCATTTCTGATGTAAAATTGTCTGAACTTTCGATCTATGTGGTCAGAATTGTAAGAAAATGCATAGTAAAAAAGTTATAGTTATTTATTTAACAAAAAACACAAAATTACGAGTGGAATTTCTTTTTCATGTAGTTTTCATTAGAGTAATTTTTGCAATCATCGACCCTAACCTTTAAAGCCTCGTCGAAATTTTTCGATTTCTTTTATTAGAAACCAAGATATTGTACTTCAAATGTTGGAAATAATGTCAAATACCTAAAACATGTACTATTTCGTATTTTCGCAGTGTACGATTTAACGAAAAAATTTGCCATAAATCTAACTAATTTCTCTATAAAGCTTATCTTTTAAGCTTTAGTTTATTTTTTTAGTGAGCTATGTATGATTTTCAAGAAAAAACTCATGTATTGATATTTCCATGTTTTGCACCAACTTTTTTGTAGTTTAAGATTATCAAATCTTCAAATTTCAATATCTTGGTTTCAAAAAATCGCACAGAGTCGGCTAAAAAATGTAATTAAAGCTTAAAATGCAAGCTTTCTAAATCAATTAATGAGAGTCGAAGCAAAAATTTACGTATACTACATAATTCAAAATTTCTGAATTTTATATTACTTCAAACACTTTAATTGATATATCTTAGCTTCTAATGAATGAAATCGAGAAATATCGATGAAGCTTTAAAGGTTAGGGTCGATGGTTGCAAAAATTAGTCTAACCACCGAAATCTCTTCGTCAATTTCGATGCAAGAGTACTAAATGAAAAAAAATTTCACTCGTAATTTTGTGTTTTTTGTTAAATAAATAACTATAACTTTTTTACTATGCATTTTCTTACAATTCTTACGACATAGATCGGAAGTTCAGACAATTTTACATCAGAAATGACTAATCTCAATTTTTATGGGTTTGATCTCAAAGTAAATAAAGCTGTTGAAAAGAGTATGAAAAAAGTGTCCGTCCCGTCCTTAATGGGTTAAAATGCAACAAACGCATTATTAAGTGTGAAAACGGCTACTTTAAACTATGTAATATTATCACATTGATTTAATCGACATAGATAATGCGGTATTATTCATTCATTGACAAGAAAAATTTCAATTACACATGGACATCTATTTCATCCAAAACATCACAATTTACAGAGGAAAAGATTTCTTTATTTACCTCAAAAGGTAAACACAATTTGATTTACTTATGTAAACATTTTTAAGTACGCACAACTTGGTATTAGGGAAAACCCAGTGCAAGGAAGCGGCCCTGAACCGCTGATAACTGTCCAATCATCCCCACTTCTGGACTCATTATATATAATGTAAGTCACATAATAAGTAATAATTAAATAGTATTCTTAAGGCCTCAGCATCTCTGGAGCAATACGATTCCAATTATACACGCATATCATCAGATTCTCGAGCAAGGTGGCGCAGAATCTAATGAGGAAAACATTTCTGTTTACGTAGCTATGGAGATAAACCCAATTTTCTTCGTATTAAAACTTCTCTATAATTCTATACAACATTGCACGTTGAGGAAAACAATCCAACCGTCAATTCCGTGAACGGAACAGATAAAGTATCCCTACTTCTGAAATCCGCTTAAGAGGAAAAGAGTCAATGAATTTCATAGTATAAATGCACGGCTTATAGAGATGAGAATTCAGAAGTCACTGTGGATCTCAAAGTGTAAGCAAGTCAACTAACAAGTGTTTAGCAGCAGTAAAGATGCAGCTCCCTCGTTTCTTTTTGTTATTGTCGGCTCTTTTGCTGGTAGTGGCTGTCGTAAACGTAAACGCAGATGAAGTATCTGAAACTGTAACTGAAGTAGTTGGATCTGTAACTGAAGTAGTTGGATCTGCAGCCGAAGTAAACGGAACTGAAACTGACGAAGTTGAAGCTCGTAATCCTGTAAGTAGTAAAAGTACATTAAGTCTTTTGGTACTATGTCTATGTGCACAATTTTATTATCGATTCAAGGCATTCTATAAATTTAAATGTAAAAATTATTTAAATTTTAATGCTTCAATGACTTGGAATAGTCTTAAACATATTCTAACTTAAAAGAAACTTGATTCCTATAAATGTAATAATATTTTAAAAGGGTTAAATAATACCTGACGTGTATGTTAGTGTAAGTTTTATAAGTCAAACAAAACGTTAAATATTAAAATAGAAGAATTAAAACTAGCAATGGGCTCACCGTGTTAAATGAATGGACAATTATGGAAACGTGCTATGCAACGAGACCAAAAATCATCAAATTGCATTTTTTATTTTCATTCGATTTAGCCTGAAATAATGTTTATTTTGAAAAAAATGGTGTGTATTGCTTCAATAATTGTCTTTGAAAAAGTAAGGAACTCTTAAACTTACATTATTATTAAGACAATGAAGACCCATAGCGCCCCACTTCACATTATGTAGGATTAAATGGACGATTGAAACCAATATTTTAACCCTTTTGCATGTATATGTTTTCTATTTCATTGTAATTTATAATAATTATTTTCTTGCGAAGAATTAAATTTTAGTATACTGTATTACATCTTTAAAAAAATACTAGTCTTAGAAACAATATTGACCATGATGAACTTCTAATTTTTACAGGCTTTTATAATAGCTGTTGGCATTATCAGACAAGCTTTCAAATGGGCCGCGAAACACTGCCTCGAGCAAGCCGCTCGCACCTGCAAGCAGCACTGGAAGCACGCCCATGCACTCCGCGATTGTGCTGTAAGTATAACTTGATTAAGTTTGATTCTTCATTTTTGTGTAGCCTAATTAAAAGGCTTATATTCAATTCTCTTGTTATCATTTCAGAGAGGATTCTTACATAACAACAGAGGCCGTTGCGTTGCTGGTTAAGGATTTCAGAACTCAAGTTATTGACAATTCAGACTGAATCATACATGGGACAATCATATCTTCTACATTGTTTGCTAAGGATTTAAATTATTGAATAAATGTTTTTATCATACACATAGACGTAATATACAGACTACCGTTTATTACAATTCCGGTACCTTTTCCAATGTAAAAATAATACAAGAATTACTAAATGAATTTGAGTGAATACTATTCCAAATCATGTGTAATTAAAAACACTTTTAATAACAACGATGTAACCATGTGTATAAATATATGCAATAGTTAGAAGCATATATTTTACAACATTGACGATAGTTTCTCTATATATTGATTACATTTGTTAAATATAGCATTTACTTTGTTACAATATCAAGAACAATATGCAAAGTTTAGAGCAGCGTTTTTGCAGCGCTGTATCTTGAGGTACATCTCTGCGAAGTGGTTCAGAAACAAGCCCGTTCAGTAGCCAAATTAGGGGAAATTCAGCGTTTTGAGTAGCATTAGCTTACTGCTCTGAGTTATACAGTCGACACATTAGCGGTTCCGAAGGTGACGACTCAATAAGCTTGCATCTCGGAGGCATTGATATTAAACCCGTTCGATACGGCCCATGCCGGGACATTCCCCAGGTCTGCGTTACCTGCTCAATAATGTTTGCGAGATTTTTAATCGAGTGGCTGTTAATAGATGGTTAAATCGTCGGCCCAGCAATGGTAGGTGCAGTACCGAAAGACCGCGAAAGCGTTGTTCGAGAAGAGCAAGTAGATATATAGATATATCTATAGATAGTAGTTTATTTTGCTTTTGAGCAAAAGTACAAAATACAAAAATGCAAAATATAAAATACTTTAGAAGTCGTGTTAGAAGTCGTCAATATAATATTTGTCGAATATATGGCTTATAAGGGTTAAGAGCCGGAAAGATCCAGAAAGCTGAAAGTTCACCCGAGTCAGTTTCCAATCGCGTTATTTCAGCGAACCAAAATGAAGAAGCATTTAATCAAATGGTGAATTCATGTGCGCCAATTTTAGTTAAAACACGATATGCAGAGAGAGAGAGAGTGAGTGAGGGAGAGATCGCGGCCTTGATCGAACAAGTTGGGCGTCTTTTTAGTATTCCTTATATGCTGCACTGTTCGCTTCTGGAGCAGGAGTTTTGGCGACTGGCGCAGAGATCACGGAAGCCTGGCTTCTACGGCTTCAATTCGGTATTGTGCCCGAGGCAAAGAGTTTATTTTTTCGTTGGCGCTGTCTATTTTCCGTACGCTTTCTATTCGGACTAAGGTTCGTCTTTTTGTCTTGGAAGAGGTTTTTTTTAGCTTTTGTAGGTATGGAGTTTCATCAAATTCTGTGGGTCAGTAATTTTAGAACAATTTGAACAATTAAGAGCTATATGGGAGTTTATTGAGTTCGGTCTAACAATGAGACTCAACCTTGGAATTGAATGAATGATTGGGAAAAGTTTTTATTTTTATTGGTTCGTTGGTTTGTTTACGTTTAATCTGACAATGAATTCAGGACAATATTCGTAGTACTCAGTATGAAAATAGATATTCAACTATTTATCATTTAACCAATTATAAATATTAATTAAATTCTTTGATAATGTCGATACCATTTATATTTTTTCACGCTTCAATAATCTATTGAATTTTTGTCCAATTAGTCACGATCAAAAATGAATATTGACAGTGTCATTAACTGTAGCGAGGAATTTAGTAATCTGCCTGATTTTATGAAATCTTGGTGTTACCAGAACGAGTTTACTATATATAGATAATGATTTATGTATAAAGGTTAATTTTGCAATCTATCTTTTAATGATGTATAAAATCTGAAGAATTAAGTTCGTTGCATTCAACTATGGCCATGTGATTGTCAAATAGGGTACCGTTGAATTTGGTTTGCATCGTGCATTCAAGCTTCTGCAATTATTGCGCGTGCGAGTAATTGATTAACTTTCAGATATACATGCAGTCAATTTATCTATATAAACGTGCTTCTTTAGGAATTCTTTATAAATGTTATTACCGTTTATTACGCGTAACGTGCTTATTTCTACGATTGCCTTGTAATATTTCAAGTACTATAAATATTTACATTTTTATGGTTACTGCAGTATTTTGCATTTTGCTCATTAGTTATTCGATGGAGAGTATATATAGAAACGCGCATAATTTGCGCATAGTTTTACGGGCGTAAGTATATTTGAACCACTTGTTTCTTTTGTAATGCTAAAAAGTGCACTTTCACCTAGAGAAAAAGCAAATAGTTTTGAAATTTTGAAATGCCATTCGAAATCAAGTATATCTGAAGAGATATTTTCTCCTACACCACTACAAGTACGCAGGTAGCAGCTCTTGCGTTTGGAAAACAAAAATATACAGCCGTAACAGAAGAAATTTCTCTTTCTCAAAACAAAAAAATCTTCTCCGCTATCCTTATGATTGCGTTTAGAGACTACATATAATCAGACATTATAGGTATCACTTAGCTTAGATGGCTTTAATGAATAAAGTTGCACACTCCTGTAGCAACGGCAGAAAAACCACGATGTTCCACGAGCGGACAAAAATAAGCTGCTTTGCATTTTCTAAACGCAGCCAGACGCGCTAATTAAACGCAATGCGCCGTGTGGATGCGAGTAGTTAAAAGCTGTTTCTTTTCTCTCTCTCACTCTTCTAATCACCAATTAAGATGACCCCTTCGTTAGAACGGAACGCACACGCGGGAGGACAGAGAGGGAAAAAACAAACAGTTTCGCATCAAAAAGAGGCCCGTCGTTGTGCCTTGGCTCCCGCGAGCATGGGGGGGCGAGTCTTCGTGAAGGTGCAGGGGGGATGTATCTTAATTAAATTTAACCGTAAATATACCCGCTGCTGCTGCTGCTCTTCGCGTCTCTTCGTCCTTATTGAGCTATATACCGCCAAATAAGAAGAGCGCGATCTTATTGCGCGGCGAGCTGCTTCGCACAAGAAAAGCGCCTTAATTATATTGTTCATATATATAATGTTATAACGCCATTATACGTTTCTATGAATATGTAGACGTGAATACGGTTTGATTACGTATACGAGGAATAGTTTAAAGATAACCGCGTCTGTACATCTCTTTAAAGAGATGTTTCGCAGGTAACGTTCATGAATTTTTTTTTTAATATTCTTATAAGGTCATCTTTTTACACTACTGGTAAGTGTAATGGAATATATTATGTTACATCAAGTGGTTATGTCGCTTCCGTTAAAAGAAAATCCTGTTAATGGAAATAACGATCGCCCAATGCGATGAGCAGTGGCATCCTTTTTATCTCGACAAATCAAAACGCTACACAATCACACTTTTATCGCACCTCGTTAAAAAAAATATATTCCGCGCGAAAAGAAGTGGAACGATTTAATAAGGGAAAAGGGCATGGAATTCGTGACAGAACACCAGGCTCCATTCATTGCGATACAGATCCATCGATTCTCATTAAACTCATCCTCTACCGTTGTACGCAAGCAATCCCAGCAGCGGCGAAGAGCAAAAGAGAAAGAGCTATCGGCCTGAGCACAGCGGAAATCGATGAAAAAACAGCGTCGGTAGACACGGCTTTTCGATACGATATAAAAGTCCCGCACGCGCGTCGACTCTCGCATCCGCTGCGTTTGGTCTAAGTATAAGAACGACTGTGCATATATACGTCGGGTATAATCTCGCGAAGTGAGTCCGTGCGCGTTATGCCGCGGCGGTGGTGGCGGCGCTATCGTAAACACTCGTCGAGCACGTGGGCCGAGAGGCCGGAAGTCATGCTCTTCGCACAGCTCCGTGGAATCGTTCGCGCTACGCTGCAGCCTGCTATCGTTTGTTTTCCGTAATGCGCGCGCGCGCGCCCGCGACTGCCTTCCACCATTTCTCTCCTCCTTATATATATCCTCCTTTCCGTCTTTCTTGCCAGCGATTCGTGCAGTTTGTGAGTACCGTTGACCTTGCCCCGCGGTTGTTTCCAGACAGATGGGCTTGAATATGCTGTATGTTATTTGATCGAACAAGAATAGAGGAATCATTTCAAAGTGCGTCATATTTTGATAAGGTTTTTGATTGTTTTAGTGTCTTAAGATATTAAACGGGTTTGGATTGTATCGTTTCTAAAGGTCTCAATGGTTCTAATGCGTAGCGCAAAGTTGAAGATCATTTCATACTTTCCATCTCACAATGCGGTGAAGTACTTTTGTTGGTATCTCCGTGTAGCTTAATCATACAGCAACAGTCGTATACAACTCGGGAAAATTCGATACTCGGTATTTCCGCCAAAATAATCGACTGTGTAAATTATGCACGCACCGGTCTCGTTGAAGCACGAGCAAAACGAGAAACAAAGCCAAAACGGTTGTATTAAAGCCGGTTAATTACCGCGCTTACGTCGCGCGCACTCGTCGCGCCACAATGAACTAATTAAAATCACCATTTAGCTATATACACTATACCCCGCCACCTCATATTTTCCTCTTTACCCGACTCTTTTTCTCTTATCTCTCTCTTTCTCTCTCCTTGGTCTCTTATACTGCCCTATGCAATCGTAGGCGATTGCAGCGGTGGAAGCGTAAGCCTCGATTGGGAGCAACTCGATATAATGAGGCCCGTTTAAGGCGCATCACCTCGTATTGTGTGCATTATACAGCGCGGCGGCAGCTGCTCGCACCTGAACCGAGTACACCGATTCTAATTCTCGCCCGTGCGCGCCGCGCGTGTACTGATTCTTGATACGCTATCGTCGCATGCGTGAGTGCTGCGCGCGTCCCATTGTGCCTTGAAACAACTTTGGCCTCTTTGTGCCGCGCGCGGCTCTTCTGCCTATACCTTCTTCTTTTGTCGACTCGTTTATCTTGGGCTCTCGACTTGCCGTATTTTATACTTTGGACTGGTATAATATATGTTAGCTGATGGCATTTCTGGATTTGAGCCGATGGGAAACGGATTTTTGAAAAAGCTACTGTGGCTATATCGTATAAGAGGCGACGGTTTTGAAAAAAGAAATTGCATTTCAAAATTTTAACAAGTGCTGAACAAGTTCTGATTAACATTGTGCAACCAGGACATTAAAAATTCTGAATTGAGACCGAGAGAGATTTCAGTGACTTGGCAGTGGCTTGGCTCCAATCGTTCAATCGTGTTATAACGTTCTTTTTGCAAATTGAACAATTTAGCAATCAAAAGTATATTACGCAGACGTGCGATAATAAAAACAGTTGGAAGGAAAAAGTCAACCTTGTTTGACTGTCATTACTCACAAAGTCGACGTATCAGGAAACAATAAGTATCTATAGAAAGATTTCCAAATAAACTTTTTACATTATTGCTTCTGGATCAATTGTTATTATGGCCTTATCAATCGACTATTCAGTGGCGAGACTTGAATTCTAAAATCATTATTGAATCTTAAAAGCATAAATATGTACGTCTTTGCTCAGCTTTAGACGGAAAAAAGCCAATCTACATATCTGTATAATATAATATGATCGAACGGTCGGCAACTCCTTGCACATCGCATCCATTAATCAGTCCAGTTTCTCTCTCACTCTCTAGATATAGTATGCGTTACGAAACTATCGATTGCGAACTTTCCACCTAAGAAAAAGCCACTTTGCTCCGGTCGACCATCTATTTTACATCTGAGCACACGTACAAAAAACTTGCTAGGTTAATTCGAATTTAAAGAGAGCTGCTATATATTATATATATACGTAATGCCGCTGGAAGAGTGCAGCGAAGGAATTGGAATTGGAATCCAGTGTATAGGTATAGTGGGATAAGAGTGCATTTGCAGTGGACGGCGCACACGTAAGCTCGCGGTGTATCTTCCACCGGCTTCGGATCCCTTCTTCTGCACCCGTTGCGCCTTTATATTCTGTGACGTACATATATATATAGCTTACATATACGGTATACGTTCGACGATTGAAAATCGATGCCCCTACTGTCGCGCTATACCACCTTATCTCTCGCACCTCTTTCGTATTCTGCTTTCCTTTCCTTCGCTCTCTCCCGGACTCTCTTATTCTCTCTCTCGTTTTTCTCCTCTCTTTTGTACGCCGATCTCTCTCGTAACTAAATTCGGAAGAATGTATTTTTTTTGCTTTTTAATTTTAATCAAGAATGCTGGAAATGGGTGAATTTTCATTTCAGGATTTTTTCGCGTCGCTGAAGGAAATTCTTACTTTCGGAGACCGGGGAATTTAAAATTTATTGCCCCGGAAATTGCCCTACTTTTCAAGATAAGGTCTTACGTTCAAAAAGAAACTCTTTTTCAAAAAATGCACTTTGGCTGTGAGTGTTCTTGAAACTCTATGGATGAGCATTCTAATACATAATATCAATTCCCGTCATAATTAACATTTGGACATCCATTTGTATATCAATATCGTTTACTTCCTGATTGTGATAAATAAGTAACTGCTTTTATTTTCCCTCTTTCATTTTCTACGATAATATTATTATTTATATATTTATATTCATAATATAAAACCAAGGATAATGAAATTTTGTCTTCATATGAAGCATCGATTATACTTATATTTTCATTACTTCGCAAATAAAAATTGAATTATTCCCTTCTACCTTGACTGATTAGATAATATGTCGGATACATTTAATGAGTGTACATAAATATTGGTTAAAGCTGGAGATTTTAATTTCATAAACTTGGAAGCCATTTACTATCGGTTTATAAATAAAAAATGGTGTGCTCTTTTCACTATCTACTTTAAGAACTGGTTTCCGTTTCTCAAACTTCAGACTAAGAAAGTTGATTAGGTAGAAGTAGGTGAAGTGATGCGTTAGACTGATATTAAAAAAAGGTTTTTCAAAATTGTATTTGAAATAGTTTCACGTTTAAAGTGTAATTGTAATGCTTGTATTTTTAAAAGAAAGTTGAATTCCTTTTTGATCCCATATATTATTGTGCTGCTATTAATAACGATTCAGTAAGAAGCGATTATTATCATCGCTACACGGAAAAAAATCTCAAGCAAACATTACTTAATTTAGCTCGGCAGATTCCACTGAAGCAGGAATAAGCAAAATGTATTGAAGTTATTGGGCAAATGTTACTGAAAATATTCGCTAATACATACTGAAATAACAGTCAAATACAAAGTGCCTAAATAATCAAGCAAAAATTACTTTGCCGTCTTCCAATCGCGAGTGTGTATACTACACTCTCTTTTACTAAAATGTAAACATTAACTTTTCAAGTTATTCAATTTATAAGTCCTAATTTTATATTCAATATTTTCCGAATTTGTACACCCTGTGTATTAAATACGCTTGTCGGTTGCTATGTACATATCACACGGTGTAAACAACTACAGCGGCAAGCGACTGAAAATAAAATAAAATAAAATAAAATACAAGGCACATTTTGTAAATGATTATTATATACTTATCGTTACCTTATATAATGTACTATATTAAAAATAAAAAATAAAACACAGAAAATTAAACATTTTT
>UELU01145707.1:0-17664 GCA_900490025.1 Megastigmus dorsalis | reverse complement strand
ATACAACCCATTGATTCTAATGGCATATTTTAATAACATAGTTATATACATTTTCAAATTTAAATACATATTTTATAACTTGCAGAAAGTTTCAAGGAGAATAATCTGAGGATTCAAAAGGAATTATGTTACGAACTGGAAATTGATTGTAACTCTGACAAAAGATCTACAACCAAGACTGCTAGAGGCAAGAAAGGAGTTTTGTATAACATTTCGAATGGTATATTTCAATAGATTTGTTTTATTTCATTTTCAATTTTAATATAATAGTCTTCAAATCAAATATATTTTAGAAAATCTGATCGATGAAAAAGGAAATCTTAACATCTCGAAGCAAAATGTAAACGTTCCTGGAACACCTCAGGTCGATTTAAAAAGTAAATTTGTAGCTCGAACTCCAAAAGACTTAAAACGCAGGCCAAAAGAACACTGCTGCTATTTTTGCAGAAAGAACATTGTAGATCAAATCCGTAGGCACTTAAATACGGTACACTCGAATGAAAAAATATTAAAAGAAGCTCCGCAATTACGGGACGCTGAAAAAAGAGATATTATAACTAAACTTATTAACTTGGGTGACTACAAAAGCAACTTTTCAAGAATACCAGAGAAAGAACTAATAGTATCAAGGAGGCCTAATCACCGTCAAATATTTAGACCAACCCTTGATGAAAATACAAATACTTTAATATGGCCAGAGAAAATTATAAGTAATATACTAAATATGGTAATAAACAGCTCTTCTAGTAAAGAGCTTCCAAGGGTGTACAATTATAATTTGCCAGAAAAAGAAACCGCTGAAAATTATGCCCCGTGTAAATACTTTATGAAAACATTGAAAAAATCAACATTGTCAAGACATAAGTCCCCTGGTAAGAAGAGCTTTTCAGATCAAAAAGGTTTCACTAAAGAATATACTAATCTCATCCCGGACATTCATCCTTCAGCAAGTGCAAGATTAAGAGAGCTGGTTATCAAATAAATGCATAGTAGTCATATAAAATATATTGTAAAAAGAGACGAACTCATTATACAATTTGGAAACGATATGGTCGAATATTACAATAAAGACTAAGATTACCACATGATCAGCCATCAATTGAGATTATTGGCTGAATTATTACGCGTCAGTCGTGAAAAATGCAAGGAGATTATTAAATTTAATGATTTTCTTAATTATGAGCACACTACACTAGTAGCTGACTCAATTAAGTACATGGCAGAATATGATAAAGAATCGGCAACAATAGCAAACATTAATAAATGTAGAGAAATGAATACGCTGTTGAATAAAGTAGCCAACTTTTTCATCCGGCGATGTATGGAAAATCCAAGCCACTGAAAAGTTTCTAAAATTATTAAAAGGTAAATTTAAAGAATTGAATACAAAATCTAGAGAATGTCATCTTAAACAAGCTAAAGGCAAAAACCAAAAGTGCTTCCCAAGGTTCAAGATATCCACACATTTTGCAATTACGTTGAAGATATTCGATCAAAAGCATACAGTAAATTAACTCATGAGTATGACAAACAAGAATTTGTAAATTTAAATAAATCGACACTTATATTACTCCAAACTTTCAACAGAAAACGACAGGGAGAAATTTCCCGACTGCTTATTGAAGACTTAAAAGCATCCAATATTTATGAATTATTGGTGAGAAGTACACTTCATTGGATAATGCATGTCGAGAAGGAGCAAGAGATTATGTTCGAGTTTCGATTACCAATAAAAAAGGTTTAATGAATGTTGGCCTTTTAATCCATAAAAAATTATTAAATTCGATAAATTTAATACTAAAGTTTAGATCGCAAGCCAAAATTAAAGATAATAATAAATTCGTTTTCGCAAAAGACACCTATAATGATAAAATTGATGGATGCTATGCCGCATATATTATTATGCGTGAATATTCAATCCTTTGCGGTTTCAAAATCACAAATCTTTAAGAGGAACACTCATGAGGAAGCAAGTGGCTACCATGATGTATGGTATTGACTTGCAAGATAGTAAATTAAAAGATTTAGCGACTTTTCTTGGACACGATTATGAAATTCACAAAAACTATAACAGACACAGAATCTCTGTCAGGGAATTAATAACGATTACACCTTTGCTGGAACAGGCTCAGCGAGTGATAAAAGAAAATTCGATGAAACCTGATACAAATAAAAATGACTCGAGCACTAGCGAATATAATCCGGATTCATCTGTGGAAGGTACTTTAAAATGTTCAATTATTAAAAATTGTAAAATTATGCAATATTTACGTCAAAAATACTAGCTTTAAAGTTGTATGATCTCCGTTGCATAAAAAATAAAGCGAACATCTTTAGTAAGATTTATATTAATAATTAATTACTTTTTTCTACATCGTAGCTGAGAATTATATAATTTTTAAATTCTTGTTTCAATTGAAGCAATTAGATTTAAGGCAATAAAGAATTTGATAATTATATAAAATATTTTATTAAAAAAATAATATATAGTATTTGGATTTTAGCTAGTTCACAACATTCTCTGTTTCAATTAATTTTTATAATAAGTAAAGCTGTTATAGTTTCTTTCTCAACTTTAATATTACTAGCTTTATTAAATTCTCAGAACTCTGTGATTCGTGGTTCATATAATCATATGTTTATATAAGCTTTGGCTATTACTGTCGTATTTATGTTTATTTAATTTTAATTTTTCAGCTGAGGAAAATACAATCGAAAACGAAGTCAACAGTTCTAGCGAGTTCAACTATTTTGCTGATCACACTAGAACCAAAAAGATATAAAAGCACCGCCAAATCATGAAGAAAAATCGTGCTTGTCATGATTCTAGTGATGAAGATTCATCGAAAATTCAGAAAAGTGCGTATCAAGTATTCATTTAAATAATACGTTGAGTGGTTATACGATTCGTTTTTGAATTGATCTTACTGTAATCTTTACTTTTAATTTGAATTATGACTTTTTGTACTAAAATTTGCATTGTATTTCTTATAATGAAATTAAATATAAATTTCTTTTAACCTTTAGACTGCCAGAATTTTTGAGGTCAAAAAGTCGCAAGTTTTGGCGTGAAAATCCATACATAAGTTACCTAAATTACTAGGACAAAAGTCCGAGCAAAACCTAAGCACTATAGTGGCTATGTGGCAGTCTAAAGGTTAACAGTAATTAAACATCTTTTTCATCTGTAGCTGTCATATCTTTTTTATAATTTATTATGTCTACAATTAAAATTGGTTTTTCAGATAAAAAAAGTTTCCTGTATAGACGCAGAACGAAACGCAGTGGAACAGTACGTCGAAAATCATGGTGCCAAAGAAAATATCTGCAGAATTTCTAAATGATATGCAACATGCTTACCCAATTTTGAAAAACAGAGATCATATGAAACTTCAAGCGTATATGTATAATAATAATCTAAAACAAAAAAGAAATGCATAAGTTTTATATATAGTATTTTTTATCTATTATTGTTGCAATAGAGAAGTGTACCTTCTCTATTAAAAATAGAAACATGTAATACCATTAATAAATGAAGAAAAATAAAATAATTTAATTGTCAATGACAATAAAAATCCACCTTCTGAATTAATCCCTTTTACCTATAAGATGCAGCAGTCCTCTCGTTCTTTCAAAAATAATTGTGTAATAATTGTTAGTTCCATTCATATATAATACGTACTTTGCATAAATATGGCACTAAATCTAATGTCGTCGTTTTTTTTTGTTGACTTTAACTATAGGTACATCACATTGAAGGAATTTGTCGCCGTAATCCGGTACAGTGCGCTAATATTGCAATTCCGTGCAAAATCGTCCCTGTTATCTGGAACAGAGCGGTAAAGTTTCCTATTTCCGTGCTAAAGTCTATGACATAATTACCATGCTCCTATAGTTTTGATTAATGTCATTGGCCTATTGGTGAAAATTCCCTGCAAAACAAATCATTGTCGCCTTAATCCTGTATCGACAAATATTATCCAAGTCTTATATTGCATTCGTTTCTTGGTAAATCACTTAACAATCATTTAAGTTTACTATGGCTAAAACCGAGTATGTCGAGATTTTGTACGGATTCCAATCTAACAATTAGGACTGTCGCCATAATCCGGTATTGTGCGCCAATATCCTATTCACGCGCAATCTGCGTGGATCTTGGCAAATCCTTACATTGTTAATAGGTTAATTTTGTTGCTTTCTACCTCATGTACGTCACATTACAATAAGGTGCCGCTGTAATCCGGTACATTGCGCTAATATTGCAATTCCGTGCAAAATCGTCGGTGTTATCTGGAACAGAGCGCTAAAGTTTCCTATTTCCGTGCAAAATTTTATGACGTAATTACCATTCTCCTAAAGTTTTGATTAATGTCATTGGTGAAAATGTCATGCAAAACAAATCATTTGTGATACGGCACTCGTCAGGGTCCAGAGTTCTACCTGAAAATCCCTACTAATACTGCAACTTACCCTTTTTCCTCTGGGTTGCAAATTCGAATAATTCTGTATTCGCTTTGAGATGTATATATATATTTTTAGATTTTAGGACTCACAATTTCGTTGAGAGGAAGGTAGGAGTCAATAAAGTAGGCAATAATGTGGTCTCCTCATTATTTGCATGTAAAATAAGTTGCCTGTTTCGCCTTTATTCCTTTATTCCTTTATTTATTCATTCAAGGACACGTATACATTACAGAACAGAGTATACGTGTCAATATACGTGATTTCTGTTTTCGGATTTACATAAGAAAATTCTCGTACTCGCGCCGCGGTGTTTTTGATACGTGGTAGTTGTTTAAGTTTCCTTCTTTACGTGACCGGATTTTCAAGTTTTATAGGGCGCTTAGGTATTTCAACGTAAGTCGGAATGGTCCTAAACTTGAGACGTTTCCCTTTTACAAGGTAGTCCGCCCCCCCCTCCGCAAGGAGGTGGAATACCCGTCGCGATCGCGGTACCGTGTGAAGCTATGCTGTGTGGAATTTACGTATAATCACTTGTGAAAAACTACTTGTTACAATAAAATTATTAGATTTTAAAATATATTTGTAGAAACGTGCATAGAATTGTTCCATACGCGCGTGATACGCGAAGTAAGGGCTAGCGCCGGGAAATCACATGAATTTTCCGACTGAGAGACGTTTCTCCCGTTACGGGGGTAGTCCGCTCCTATCGCCTCGCTTACTTATCGGCACTGTGATAAATTAAAGAACAAAATGGAAAAAACCCGAAGCAGACGAGATAAGTGCGGGCGCCGGAAAATCTGGTAGATTTTCCGACTGTGGACGTTTCTCCCTTTGCAAGGATAGTCCACCCCTGTCGCCTCGCTAACTATTTTGCGATGCGCGAAATGAAACACAACGAATAAAAGAACGAGACGGGCGATAGAAATGCGGGCGCCGGAAAACCTGGTAGGTTTTCCAACTGGAAGCGTTTCTCCCTTTTCAAGGATAGTCCGCTCCTAACGCTACTCTTACTTTGTAACCGTGACGTTGCTACTGTAGGTGGAGGTGACGATCTCTCCCTGACGTTTGGTATCGGTCTTTCCTAGGACTTCCTTCTTCCTCTTTCCTCCTAGGTGATGCTGCTCCTTGAGTGGTGTAGGGTCGTAATCAGGCGAGTCAGTGTCGCAGAATGCCCGCGTTGGTCCTTTTATTACCCTAATTTTGGCAGATAATCTCTCTAGATGCTAGGATGCGCATTCGCATAATTTCTCAATTAATCCTTTATTCGTTCGCGCATCAAGGCCACGCCCTAATTATCTTAAATTTTACTGAATTTTTTAATATATGTTAAAACATAACTTAAATTTCGCCGAATTATGCTTGAAACCCATGTAAAGTGATTGATTAGATTTTTTTTTATTGTTTTATGTTTTTATTGTTTATAACAATTTTGTTTATATGGTAAATAATGAGTCTATGCATACATTTACTGGAATATTTGTGTTTTGGCATTTTCTTTGAAATTGATTGCGAAGTTATGAGCGGAGATATTTAATATCTCATGTTTCATATGTGTATTTGTTACGACATTTATTTAAACAAAAGGATGTTTGAATTTTGTATCGTTCTCTATTTGATTCTTCATAATTGTCCTAGAATTCATATTATCTTTGGAATTTATCTAAAATATTAATAAGAAACACGTGTTTAGATATTTCGGTGCTATAAACAGATCGCCCCTTTATATTCGAAAATTATGTATTTATGCTTTTTCAAGTTTTGTTGTTAATTTGACCTTTTCCTTGACCTTTGAATTTTGATAATGTTTTCGGAATTTTCCTATTAATAGTTTCGGCGCTATAGACGATAAATCGTATACGTGAAATTTGCAAGTGTAATGGGGCCTTGCGCTTATCGTGCAATCTGCGCGACCTGCGCGAAGGAGCTTGCGCTTGCGCTGTATCGTAAGTAGAATTGGAGCGCGTGACTCGTTTGAATTCGAAATGGTTTTTTATGTTTTGCTGGGGATTATTTTTTTTTGCATTGGACTATTTCGGGTGACTTGTTACTTTGTGAATTCTTATTGGAAACTGTTTTGCGGATAATATTTGAGTGAGAGTAATTATTTTATTTGATTGAAATGAAATAAAGAATTAAATTAAAATTTTATATTTTACTCTATATTGAGAGTTATGACCATCCCCTTGCATAGTCCCGCTAAATCAAAGGAAAATTTTAAGGATGGGAAATTTTCGTTTGGTTTACTAGAATCAAGGTTATTTAAAGGTATTGTTTATTTACAAGTCGGGCTGTACATTTCGCCATTCGGGCTCGATATGTATCTCCAGCACGTCGTCGTCGTCTGGTGGCTTGCTGGCCTTTCTCTTTAGGTTGATCCCTGGGATGGTGGCCTAGTTCGCGCGGCGTTCGTTGGTGGGGAGATATGGTAGTGGAGGTGACGCGGGCTCCCTTATTTGGTCCCGGATCCATTGCCGTGCCCGTCGCTTTCTTTCTTCGAAGTCCTGCCGCTTCACCCATTCCTTGGTTGCCTTCATGCGTGCTTCCTTCTCAAGGCGGCGGCGTGCCCTTTCGATGGGGCCGGAGTCCGTCCACACCCCTTGGAATGTCCATTCCAGATGGAGCTCCCTCCACAGGTGACACCCCACGACCAGATTCCACTGGTCCCTTACTTGCTGGGCGCACTTGAGGATCTTTTCCGCCAGCCGTTGTCTCTCCTTCCTCCTTTGATGGCTTGCAGCCATCTGAAACATAATATGGGCGCAAAGTGGGCCCGTGAAATTTCCCTCTCTCTATACTAGTATCTGGGTTGCTTTGTGGGTGTCGTATTGCCGAGAATACTGGTTGTATCTTTTCACTTTTTAAAGGATTTGTCCAGGCTTTTGCTGTGAATTGAGTTCCGTGGTCGGACTGAATTAGTTTCGGTTTTCCATATGTTGTTATGTAATGGTTATAAATTTTGTTAATTATTATTCGCGTGTCTGCTTTCCGTATGGGATATAATACGACGAATTTTGTGAAGACGTTTATGACTACTAATATATGTTTCACGCCTCCTTTTGACGTGGGCAGTGGTCTGTAGAAATCAATTGAGATTAGGTCTCGGGGGCCATCCGGGATAAATTGGATGTGATTTTACCGCGCTTTTTTCTATATAAATTTTATTTCTTTGGCAAGAGTCGCAAGTTCTTAGTAGTCTTGCTGCGTGTTTCTTCAATTTTGGGAAATAGAAGTCCTCCTCGATGGTCTTGATGCATTTTTTCGTTCCAATGTGTCCATATAATTCATGTGCTTCCCATATAAGTTCTTTCATTATGTCTTTGGTTATGACAAGCTTAGCTTGTCCAGTTGGTCCTTTAATTAAAGTATCCTTGTGCATGGCATAATCTCGATAGTTCTCGCCGTTTTTTAGTCGCGTTATATATCAGTTTAGTGTTGTGTCCTGTAGCTGTAATTCCTTTAACTTACTGAGCTTTTTCTGTAGTGTGGTTGCGGGTTTCCTTGTATATGTAATTGCGATTAGCGCATCCTCTTCGCGTGTCTCCTTTTCACACATACGTAATCTGCTCAACGTATTCCCTGGGAGATTCCTTTTTCCTTCAATATGTTGGATTTTTATGTTGTAGTCCTGAATGGCTAACATCCATCTAGTTAGTCTGCCATTTAGAAAGCGATATGTGAGTAGAAACGATAATGCTTTGTGATCTGTGAAGATTTGTACTTCAGCCCCAATCAAGAAGGATCGAAACTTTTGTAGCGCCCAGACGATCGCTAATAGTTCTTGTTCAGTGGTAAAATAGTTCCGTTCGGCTCCTTTGAATGTTCGACTCGCCATGCAGACGATTTTCCTATCTCCATTTTCATTTTCTTGTCCCAAAATTGCCCCTAACGCATGGCCGCTGGCATCCGTAATAAGTATGTATGGCTTGTCTCTGCGTGGATATGCTAAAAAAGCTTCCTCGCAGAAAAGGCCTTTTACTTTCGTGAATTTTTCATCGTGGTCGGTTGTCCATTTCCATCGTGTTTTGGCTTTCACGAGTTCTAGTAACGGTTCTATTTCTTGTGCTAACTTATTCGTGAATTTAGAACAGAAGTTAATCAAGCCTAGGAATCCTTTAAGTTGTCGTACGTTTCGTGGCGTTGGGAAGTTTTTTATACTTTCCACTTTGCCGTCTGTTGTAATTACGTACCCAAGGAAATTCATCTCTTTGCGACAAAAGATAACTTTCTCAAAATTCACTGTCAGGTTCTCTAATGCTATTCTCTCGAGCTATTCTTCGAGGTATTCGAAATGTTCGTGGTAATCCTTGGATACACACAGCCAATCATCCACGAAATCCACGACGAAGTCCTCGAGTCCTCTTAGTACAGGTTCTGATGCTCTTGCTAGTGCTGCGCTGCTGACTTTTCGACCGAAAGGCACTACTTTATGTTGGTATGTCTTTCCTTTATATAAGAATGCTGTATATTTTCGTGACTCCTTCGTCAGTGGAACTTACCAAAAACTTGCTGTTAAGTCGATGCTGGCCATTATTCCAATATCTGAGCATTTCCGTAGTGCTTCTTCTACGCCTTCCGGGCCGTCGTGATCACTTTGCAGGTTCTTGTTTAAACCGCGTGCATCCAGACATACTCGTACCGTACCGTTTTTCTTTATGACCGGCACTATGGGGCTTATGTAAGGGGCTTACTGCTCGTACGATTACGTCGATATTCAGCATCCGCTCGATTTCCTGGTCCACTTTTTCTCGATGTTGGATTGGAATTGGGTATGACTTGCTGAAAAATGGTCTTTCGTCAGTAAGTATTAATTCATGTTCGTAGTTGAGAAAACGTCCTGGCGTTTTTCGGAATATCTTCCGATGTTTGATGAGAAGTTGCTGTAGTTTCTGTTTCTGCTTCCCTGTGAGGTTCGTTAGCTTATTAACCTTCGCATTGATCTCGCTTTTGCTCAACCTTTCGTCCCCCACTGATTCAAGGTTGGTCGGTCTTTCTTCCCATTGTGTATTGATGGACCCACGCGGCCTATGGTGTTTATGGAAATTAGATCCTTCTCCAGGATTGTTCCACGTTCATATTTTGTGCACATCGTGTCTCCTTCAATCGATTCGAGGCTTATGGTTCCTCTTCCGACGTTGATGCACATGTGCATCTGCTTCTGCTCCCTTATCCCGATAATACACTCTCTTATAAGTTTTGGGATAACCATAAAATTAAGTTCGTGTACGGTGTTCGCAATCAGTGTCTTACTTCTGAATTGTTTCTTTACTCGTACCGACTTCTCCCCGGTGAATCCTATGGCTTGGATTCCTGTGACGGGAAGGGTTGCGCAATGTTGCCATCGCGTATAATTTTTCTCATACATCTCTCCAGAGATGCATGTAATTTTACTCCCTATATCAATCAGGGACTTCACTCTTACCCCATCGACTGCTATTTCTACTTCTGGTCATTCGGCTTCTCACTCCGTTCGTGAGTCGCTCTGCTCACTCTCCTCTAGTAGATCCTCTCTTATGTTGCTGAATACGGAGTTGATCTCATTCTCTGGGTCTCGCTGAATTTCGTGTTCGACTTTTCTTCGTTGGACGAATTTCCGCGCCGGGGCGGCGTACTTTTCTCCATCGTTGTTTAAGTCGCCGTGTTGCAATATTTTCCGCGCTTTAGCTGCGTACTGCTCGCGTTCATGGTTTTCACTAATCTTCCGAAGCGTTTCCTCTCTTGCTCCCACTCCGACGTCTTCTTCGGTCCCCCTGGACCTTTCTCCTCTCTTCCGACCTCCTCTCGCACCTCTCTTCCCATACGTTGTACCGAGTACGTTGTTTTCACCATGGGCATGGCTACTCCTCTCCCGACTCCTAATTGTCTCCGAAGCCCTGGATACAACGCTTATTCGTTTTCCGAAAGCTCCTCTATCTCTTCTTCAATATCTACTTCATTCACCTCTGCGTTGCGCCTATCGTTGCCTTGGTCGCGCTCTCGTGTGTTGCGCGTGCCATAACGCCGTCCCCTGCTGTTTTCTTGGCGCTTCTCGCCTCTGAAACCTTGGGGTCTGGGTTTTGATGCCCTAAAATTGTCTCGGCCTCCCGCATTTCCTCGATTATAACTCTTGTTATAGCTGGCGTTTGATGAGTACTGATTTCCTCCCCACCTTTCTCTAGTTATATTGGTCGGAAATGCCTCAAAGAGGGTTCCAGCTATCGTACAATTTAGTGCGCCCGCGTTGTCGGATGCATCTAACAATCCAAGGAGTGCATCGATAGTTTTAATTTCTCGCGCTATAATCGACTGCGGGATTTGCTCGTCGAAATGTCGAGATAGTTTTTCTATTGTGCATGCGGTGGTCGGCGCGTCCTTCAAATCTTTGACGTCATTATAGAGTCGCAACACGTACTCGCTTCTACTCAAGTTACCCTCTGCTTGGTAGTAACCTAGCTCTAAGTTTCGCCTTATCGCCGCTTGTATGGTGCCATTCTAATATCAGCTCGTGAATCTCTCCCTGAAATCACGTATGTTTATGATTCGTTCCTCTACATGCTCCCACCAATCGTGCGCCGGTCCTTTTAGTGCCTGATCGATCGCATACTAAAAATATACCGTGGTCGCGCTTATCGCGTCCAGGTACATGATAAGTGCTTTCAGGAAGCGCATTGGTCGGTCACTTGATGATGCACTGAAGGTCGGCATTTCAAACCGTATTGGTATTTGACCCGTATCTCGCGACACCCCGCCTCGCGTTTTCTGGTCGACATATGCCACCACTTCATCCCGGCATTCCTCGATCCGCCTCTCCAAGTTTGTTTGATTTTCTTGGAGTCTTAGGACTCTCCCTGCCTGTACTCCGACTCTTTGCTCCACCTGTTCGGTTCGACGTTCGCAAACATGTACCCGCACCTCCACATCAGATACACGAGCCGTTATCTTTCCGATGTCGTCGCTATTACGAGTGATCGTGACTGTCTGGCGTTCTGTTGTCTCGATTAATTTGAGATATATCACCTCGACTTGCTTCGACATCATATCTAGGGCGTTTAACCTTTTCTCGGTTTCTATCGTCCTTCGCTGTATCCCGTGGTCGTAGTTCCTCATTTCGCGTAGTGTCGTCCCAACGTCGTTCTCGAAACGTAGCCGCTCTACGCGTTCCCCTGATTCGCTCACGGTTTCGTCTAGCTCTGGGTCGACTAAACTTGTCCCTATTTCCGGTCTCTTTGCACCCTCTTCCAACGATCTTCCCACTTCCTCGATCAAGTGGCTCCTCCTGTTCTGTTTTGTGTTCTGTCGCGTATTTTTTGATATCGCTCCTCTCGGGGTTCTGCCCCTTTTTGACGCTTTTTCCGCGATGGGTTCGTTGTGCGTCGTATCTCCGCTTCCGTCTGCCATTTTAAGTTCTCTAATTTCCAACGTTGATTATATACCGCGTATTTGAATATGTGATACTAGCATAACATGCACGCGAAAGAAAATTTCTTTAAAGCGGAAAAGCGATAAGCGTACAAAGTAAAGCAATCTATAATGGATCTTTAAGCAATAGCAGTAATAGAAAAAGAAAGCGCAATTAGCTTGTATGCTACATATATACTTTTCACTTACTTTGTGGTTTTTCGATCGCTACCAGCCTATTTTTTACATCGTCTAATTCGATGGCAAACCGAATTAAAGATTCCCCTTGCACGAGCACGGATCTGCCGGCACGAGCTGTCAATTGGTCGGAGTGAACTTTTAGGTAATACAGATTATTCTGTACCACCTTAGAGTCCTTATCGATCCCTTTTAATCTGTTCTCTAGCCTCTGTGAAAGTCTGCTCAAATCGGCTTTTAGGGTCTCGATTGTTCTCCGTTGTGCCTCGTATTGACTTCGCCAATGCTCGCACAAGTTGAGTAGTCTGTTAAATGTGCTTATTTCACCCTTGACGTACTCTGTTTGCGAGGATTCTACACTTTGCCGTATCCACTCTGCGGTTGGAATCTTTGGCATGTTACAAAATTCATTTTAATATAATGCCGTACGCGAAATCCGCTTGTTGCTACTATATTAATAATTAAAGGAATAAATTTTTCTTTGTAATTGGTTAAAATTATTTTTTGAACTATTTATTACATAATATTAACACTACATGTTACTCTATGGCTCTATCTCCTTTTCCTGTCAATTGTGAGTCCCACCAGGGGTACCATTTTGCAACTTACCCTTTTTCCTCTGGGTTGCAAATTCGAATAATTCTATATTCGCTTTGAGATATATATATTTTTAGATTTTAGGACTCACAATTTCGTTGAGAGGAAGGTAGGAGTCAATAAAGTAGGCAATAATGTGGTCTCCTCATTATTTGCATGTAAAATAAGTTGCCTGTTTGGCCTTCATTCCTTTATTTATTCATTCAAGGACACGTATACATTACAGATCCCGGTTGCGCCTGTCGCTCGTATTCTCCGCTGCACTGCGTGTCGTCCCTCCTGTCGTCGCTCGTTGGAAATGGCGCGTCACGCAACATATAATTGAGAATTAAAAGGAATGAAATGGACAATAGGCAACTCGTAATAACCACCACAATGATTCACTATAAAATTTAAATAACCGTTTATTCCTACCCCATTTACATGCTACTCGCGTAGGTCGCTGGTTCGTGCGCGAAAATTCGCTTCGTCACGCAGCTCGCATCGCAACCCGCGTCGTCGCTAATTATTTAAGTCGCGAGAAAATTTAATTTCTACAATTAGGAAAAAGCCGTGCTCCCATCGCAATCCACACACTCAACCCGCGTCATCCGTCGCTACAAAGTCGCTAATGAATCGCAAGCACCTTACACCGATCGCGCACTGAATACAATCTGCGACTCACCTCTGTGTCTCAATATTTTCCTCGTCGCTAGTTAGTTTTCCCGTATCGCTAATTCTCCGGAGGTGGTCCTCGTCGCTATTGTACTCGTAATTGCTCTTATTGGCTATGCTGATTAGGTAGTGCGATGGTTGCTCACGAAAGAAACGCGTGCTTCCTGTTCACTAGCTAAACGGTAAGTGTCTTCTTTTCGGAAGCTCACTAGTCGCATCCGTCCTCTCCAGTTTTTTTATCTCCGTCGCACTTGTTGTATTCCCATATCCGTCTCTGTCGCTCCAATCGTCGTTGTCAGGTCCAAAACTCGATTTGCGTAGTCCGAAATTTGACTTATTTATTCCTTTTGGAGAAACATAGAGTCAGTTTCCTCATTTCTCTACTAATTAATTGGATCCTCGTGGCTGATTGGCTCTCCCGGCTGACCTTAGCCTCTTATCTGGGTCAGATCATCGCGCGCGCCATTCGAATACCGTCGCGCAATTCTCATATAGACATTTTCCCGATGATATCCCCGAAAGCCCTATGGAGCATGCGCGCCGTCCACACGGAAACATCTGTCGCTCGACTGGCGGCATTGCAAATGGCCGCCAGCTTGTTTTCATCGCGTGTTTCGGGCGCTGTTGATTCTCGTCGCTGCTGTTTCGCCTCGTAGACGGCGTCGACGTCGCGTGCGTCGCCATAATCCGATATTGTGCGCCAATATCCTATTCACGTGCAATCTGCGTAGATCTTGGCAAATCCTTACATTGTTAATAGGTTAATTTTGATGATTTCTACGTCATGTACGTCACATTACACGAAGCTATCGCTGTAGTCCGGTACATTGCACTAATATCGCAATTCCGTACAAAATCGGCGCTGTTATCTGGATCAGAGCGCTAAAGTTTCCTATTTCCGTGCTAAATTCTATGACGTAATTACCATGCTCCTACAGTTTTGATTAATGTCATTGGCCTATTGGTGAAAATGTCCTGCAAAACAAATAATCATTGTCGCCTTAATCTTGTATAACAAATATTATCCAAGTCTTATATTGCATTCGTTTCTTGGTAAATCATTTAAGAATCATGCAATTTTACTATGGCTAAAACTGAGTATGTCAAGAGTTTGTACGGATACCAATCTGACAATTGGGGCTATCGCCATAATCCGGTATTATGCGCCAATATCCTATTCACGTGCAATCTGCGTGGATCTTGGCAAATCCTTACATTCTTAATAGGTTAATTTTGTTGATTTGTACCTCACGTACGTCACATTACACGAAGCTGTCGCTGTAGTCCGGTACATTGCGCTAATATCGCAATTCCGTACAAAATCGGCGCTGTTATCTGGAACAGAGCGCTAAAGTTTCCTATTTCCGTGCAAAATTCTATAACGTAATTAGCATGCTCCTACAGTTTTGATTAATGTCATTGGGCTATTGGTGAAAATGTCCTGCAAAACAAATCATTGTAGCCTTAATCCTGTATAGCCAAATATTATCCAAGTCTTATATTGCATTCGTTTCTTGGTAAAGGACTTAAGAATTATGTAATTTTACTATGGCTAAAACCGATTATGTCAAGAGTTTGTACGGATATCAATCTGGCAATTAGGGCTGTTGCCAAAATCCGGTATTGTGCTCCAATATCATGTTCACGTGCAATCAGCGTTGATCTTGGCAAATTCTTACATTGTCAATAAGTTAATTTTGTTGATTTGTACCTCATGTATTTCACATTACACTAAGCTGTCGCTGTAATCCGGCACAGTGCGCTTATATCGCAATTATGTGCAAAATCAGCGCTGTTCTCTGGAACAGAGCTCTAAAGTTTCCTATTTCCGTGCAAAATTCTATGACGTAATTACCATGCTCCTACAGTTTTGATTAATGTCATTGGCCTATTGGTGAAAATGTCCTGCAAAACAAATAATCATTCTCGCCTTAATACTGTATAGCAAAATATTATCCAAGTCTTATATTGCATTCGTTTCTGGGTAAAGCACTTAATGATCATGTAAGTTTTCTGTGGCTAAAACCGAGTATGTCAAGAGTTTGTACGGATACCAATCTGACAATTAGGGCTGTCGCCATAATTCTGTATTATGCGCCAATATCCTATTCACGTGCAATCTGCGTTGATTTTGGCAAATCCTTACATTGTTAATAGCTTAATTTTGTTGATTACTACTTCATGTACGTCACATTACACTAACCTGTCGCTGTAATCCGGTACAGAGCATTAATATTCTATTCCTGCGGAGATATCAATGACATAATTATCGTTCTCCTATTGTTTTGGTAAATGTCATTCGCATATTGCTGAAAGTGTCTTAATCGCATCGATGTCGTCATAATCTGGTATAAACAAATAATCAATAATTATGATAAAATGTTACACATCCAATAAGTAATGTTCTAGAAAAATTACAATCATGAACGAATATAAGAATTAAAACTAGTCGAAGAAACCCTTAAGGATTCCCGGCGGAAAATGCGTGGTAACGTGTACCTACGATACTTATGCTGACTATTGAACTCAAGTACCTGGCTAGTCAGCATTAAGTACCTACACATTTAGGACGGTGTCTGTATAAGTCCTGATACATAAATGTCAGCATAAGTGACTTCTTACTACTAAAATAATAGTTTAATTATGTTGACGTCTACGTAAGTACTCTCCCGTCTGCATAAGTATCACTTCGGCTTTGAAATTGTCAGCATAAGTTCCCATCGGTAGAAATATCAAAGTATATGAAAGTGTATCAATTTACATATAAATGTTACATTTCGAAATATTTCTTTCATTGACTCGAAATATTTACATACTTTTGGTACTTTTATGTGCAGAATAATTGTCGATTAGAAAAAAAAATGTCGCTGTCGTTGCAATTCAGTATTATGGAGTAATGGCCATGATTCATGTTCTGTTTCATACGTTTCTAGATTGCTTGTGCATATCGTTTCAAATTCTGTAAGTATTTTTGTAAATGCAGCACATCAAATGTCACTGTCTTGGTGATCCGGTGACAGAGTGATGTTCAAGTGGCATGCTACATTTCCGGCATTGTTAACTTAGTTTTTGCATTTTGTATCTAATTAGTTAGGAATTGTTTGAAATACAGCATGTAAAATGTCACTGGCACCGTAATTCGTCATTGTATGGTAATACAACCAGCTCTCCTGTTATGTTTTATGGTCTGTTTGGATTATTTATGTATTTGGTGTTAAAATAGTTAAGAATTTTTGTAAGTAGATAAAATGTTACTGTCGCCGTAATCAGGTATTGCATTGTGATGTCCAACCCTTATGCCTAATTATAGGTAACGTTAAAATCATTTTTGCATCTTGCGTCAAATTAGTTATACCATATTCTATTTCAATTACTTCATTATTACGAGATATTAATTTTTTATAAATATTTCGAATGAAGTTTCGGCTTATTAAATTTATAAGGTGTAATCTATCACATTAATAAAGGTGTCAATTTTATCCGGTCTCGGAAAGGTTTATGTTGCTTGTTTCTGTATTCGTTTCATCTTTTACGTGGAGTACTTTCCGCATAAAACAATCCAAAAATTTTGTTATAATTTAGCGTCGAAATTATCCTTAGGAGAAGATTTCATCTTAAGCCGTATATAGCGATAATTTTTTCATTTTGAAATTATTATTCTTGAATAGTCATTGTCTGCTTAAGTGCTGATTAACTAATAACTTTAATAAAATGTCAACACATGTAAAGTTGCAGTTAATGTTGGTCAACATAAGTACTAGCGATACTTATGCCGACACTTGCAGTATTTATGCAGACACGAACTTAATAGTATTTAAGATATTATGTTGACCAGTCAGTATAACTACAAATAGACTACAAAGGAGGATGCCCACGGCTGCCTCCAAGAAATATCAATATGGAACGCATGAAACTACTAAAAAGATGAAGAATGTATGTAAACTTAAAGATTCACATGCGAATTTTACCGTATACAAGTGGGGAAACATATTGAAAGTAATTTTTTGCACTTTTTACTACTGATTGCCGCACAAAATTTTAATTTTTCCACTTATTACAGTAAACTTCACCCTAATTTTTTTCAATGATCCATTCATTTCCCCAGGTTAATTTTTTTTTAATTTCATATTTTGTCAAGCCCTAATCAAAAACACCAGTTTTGTACATTACACTACGTTCCTTTTTTTAATACAACTTCGTGGGCATCCTTGTTTGCTAAAACCTTAATAATTTCATTATAAATGAGAAAAAGATACTTTTTTATCATACATAAGCATGAATATAAGTGTTCTACTCATGTATGTAATAAAATATTGATTTTTTTTGTGTCAGCATAAGTGCACATACATATAAGTATATATATATATATATATATAT